>VIBB01000009.1:0-61740 GCA_009618215.1 Ostreococcus sp. SAG10 | reverse complement strand
TGGGATGTGTGCCTCCGTTATCACCGATCAAGTACTTTTTCCCTTCAATCGCCCGCCGACGTCCTCGTTCTTCTCCAACAACGTGACCTCGAATCCCGCGTTCGCCAACCTCGACGCCATCCCCAACCCCCCGACGCCACCACCGACGACGACGGCCGTCTTTCCATCACCCACGCCACCCGCGCGCGCGCGCGCCGCGTCGCCTCGCCGCGTCACCGCCACCGTCCCGACGCGCGCGCCTCGCGTCGCCTTCCCATCGCGTCCTCGCGTCGCCTTCCCATCGCGTCCCGCGCGCGCGTCCGCGCGCACCACCGCTCGCGCGATCGACATCGCTTCGCCGACGACGACGAGAGACGTCGTCCGCGTCTTCGCGCGCGCGAATCTCTCGCCGCGACCGAGCTCGGGGACGTCGCGTCGCGGATAAGTCGACGCGATCGCGCGGGAAAAAGAGACACAAACACTCTCATGCGTGTGGGTAAACAGTATTGAACCGTCACTCGTCGAGTCCTCGAGTGGACACCGGCACGCGCCGGCGCGTCGGGCGACGTCGCGTCACTGTCCAGCACGCGACGATGTCCGCCGCGTTCGTCGCCGCGCAGAGCGCCCTCGGTGGCATGAACGGCGCCAAGCCGGTCGAGATCTCTCGACGAGGTGCGTTCGTTCGTTCTCGCGCGCGCGACTCGACGGGACGACGCGCGATTCGATTCGATTCCGCGGCACCGCGCGTGCGGCGGTCGCGGGGGGGGGGGGGGGGGGGGGGGGGGGGGGCGGGGGGGGGGGGGGGGGGGGGGGGGGGGGGGGGGGGGGGGGGGCGCGCGTGGAGCGCGATGGGCGCGCGTGGAGCGCGATGCGAGGCGTGGGGAACGCGTGAGACGCGTGGAATGGACGATAGAAAATGAGAATGTTCGGTGTCGTTGACGTGCGGTGGTGGTGAGACACGCGCGCGCGCGTGGTGGCGTCGGGGAAGATGAGGCGCTTTTGAGGGTTTTAGGTCTTGACGCGCCGCGCGAACGCGAGGACTGACGAAACGCGACGCGTGTTTTTCGTGTGAACGTAGGTGTTGGCTTGACGTTCGGTGTTGAAACCGAACAAGGGAAGTGGACGATGATCCGTCACGCGAAGAAGACCCCGAAGCTTAACAAGCCAGCGGATCAACGCAAGGCGCTCATCCGCGGCTTGACCACGGAGTTGCTTCGTCACGGCACGGTCACCACGACCATGGCGCGCGCGAAGGCGATTCGTAAGCCGGTGGAACACATGATTCAATTAGCCAAGGACGGTGATGACTACAAGCGACGCATGGCGGAGTCGTTCATCTACGATAAGGAGGTTGTCGATGCGCTCTTCGAGCAAGCCCCGCAGCGCTACGCCGACAGAAACGGTGGTTACACGCGCATCGTGCGCACGTTGAGCCGCCGCGGGGACAACGCTGAGATGGGTGTCATCCGTCTTGTTTAAATGTCCTGTAACGAATTTGGCTTTAGCGATGCTTACATTTAATAGGTAAAACAACGATTATTTTCAGCACGCGTCCTCTCCGTCGAGCATCGTCCCTCGCATACGAATTCTCATCACACATCGCTTCATATTACATCGCGCTCAATCTCACTTTTTCTTTCTAGTCGTCGCGCTTTTCTTCCCCTTCTTCGGCTTGGGTTCCTCCTTCTCCCCCTCTGCGGCCCGGCGTTTCTTCTCCTTGTGTTCCTCTGCGAGTCGCGTTAACTCGGCAGCGCGCTTCTCCTTCTTCGCGATGCCGAGTTGCATAGCCTTGTAAAGCTCGCGCTTCTTTCTCGGCAGGAGCATGTAGGACATCTTCTTCATCTGCTCGTCGGACGAACCCTTCGCGAGTTGGTCTCTCATGATCTTATCCTTTTCACTGAGAGCCATGTCGGCGGTGAGTTTGCTCTTCGGTTCACCATCCGAGTCTTCGGAGGAGGATGCCTCGTCCTCGTCTTCGTCCTCGTCGTCGCTCTCTTCCTCGCCCTCGTCGTCGCTCTCCTCGTCCGCCTTTTCCAGCGACTTGGAGTAGGATACACCCTTCATCTCCGCCTCTAATTCCTTTCTGTAACGCTTCTCCTCCGCCATCGCCTCCGCCTCCTCGTCCATCTCGTCGTCGCCCGCGGCCAACGTCTTGACAAGCGGCACACCGGTTCTGATGGCGCGCGCCTCCTCTTGAAGCTTGAGCAGCGTCTTCGCGTACTCGGGCGTGTACCCATCGTCGTCGGCGCCGACGAACGGACTCAAGTGCGGCGGCGGCTCGCAATCCGGCGCGTACTCCCCGGGAGGAATCAACACGCGCCAATTCGCGCAGTCGCACACCCACTGCGGCTGCACGTACACCACTTTTGGATTGAGTTTCATGTTCTTCGTCGGTCTATCTATCACGACGTGCGTGATGCGCGCGTCATTAGCGTCGAACGGAGACCCCTCGCCGTCCCAGCACACCTCGCCTCCGAACGATTTGATGATAAAAATCATCATGTTTCTCGGCACCTCGCGGTTGATGAAAAAGACGAGACCGTCGAAAATCTTTGAGCACTCGCGTTGGTCCTCCGTCATCTCCCCGACGACGGTATCGTCGTCCTCTTCGCCCATCCCGTCGTCCTCTTCGTCCTCTTCGTCCTGGTGTTCCGCGATTAGCGCCAACTTCTCCTTCAAAGTCTGCGCTCGCGATTCCACCGCTCGCGCGGCGTCGCTCTCCGCCGGTAGCGCCGCGGCGTTTGCCGCGTCAGCCCTTTTCGCAATCTGGTGGACGACGGCGGCGAGACCGGCCGCGGCGTCGTCCATCTCCTCGTTCAACATCGGAGGGTACTGCAGACCGGCATCTTTATAGAGCTTAAAGTTCACGAACGACATTAAATCGTGATAAAATTCAAGAAAGGTGAGCATGACGCGATAATCGACGTCCTCGGGCATCGTTTGCGCCACCGCGTGCGGCTCGAGCCACGTGACGTCTTCACCCTCCACGTTTGCCTCGTAATAAATCCCCTTGACCGAGATGAACACTTTTCGCAGCGCGTGCGTGCGCATGCAATACGATTTGAATTCACGACTGAGCCTCTCAGACTTTTCCACCACCTCGGGCGCGATGTCGTGTCTGTTCACCGTCGGCAAGACGGCGAACAACGCGCACATGCACATCGGATCGTCTAAATCTCTCAACGCGTCCTGAAACGACGGATACCGTTCCAACACCAAATGACTCAACTCATACTGCGGCGTATTATCCCTCAATCGATCGAGCGCGACGTAATTTTGTTTCGCCTTGGCCCGCTTCAATTTCCTCGCGTACGCCCGAAGCTCTCGAAACTTTTCCAACAGCGGTTCGTGGTGTAAAAACGCGATATCCTTGACGTGATAATACGTCTTCCCCTGACCCTGCGTCTTCTTCTTCGGCTCTCGCGGATGTATCCCCTTCAAGATGCACAACCGCCGGAAATCCCCGAGCTTGAGTTGCAATCGATTGAGCGCCTGATTTCTCGTCACGTACCTCGACGCCGCCGATTTCGTCGTCCCTTTCTTCGCCTTGAGCACCTTTTTCGGGACCACCTTCCCCGTGGAGTTCACCGTGCGTTTCTTCCCACCCCCCATGGCCAGTCTCACCCCTTCCGCGCGCGTCTCCGTCGACGACCGTCTCCCGTCTCGCGCGCGCGCGCGTCTCTCTCTCTCTCGCGCGCCGCCGCCGCCGCCGCCGTCCCACCGCGTCGCCGTCGCCGTCTCTCGCGTCTCGCGCGCATCCTCCTTCACTACGACGCGAACACCCATACTCCGTACCCGAATCCTCCATCACGAGCATCACGAGCATCATCCGCCGCGCGACATCCCTCATCCGCTTGTCGACATCCATCCCATCCCCGCTGTACACGCGGGTATGTGTACCCCCCCCCCTCTCCACGAGTCACGACCCACGCGTATGCCCCCACCGTCTCCGCGCGCGTCCGACCGACCGCCGCGACCGACCGACCGACCGACCGACCGACCGCGGGGTGCGGCGGAGACGTCGACGCGCGAGAGGGCGACGACGCGAGGAGACGCGCGCGAGGAGGCGACGACGACGAGAGGAGACGCGCGCGTTCGAACGGTCGGTCGGTGCGTCTCGTCGCGCGAGACGCGCGTCTCGCGCATTCATTCATTCATTCATTCATTCGCGCGCGGACGCGCGCGCGCGCGCGGGACGCGTTCGGGTGACGCGTCATGTCGACGACGACGACGACGCGAGGACGAGGGGTGACGTGTGAGATCACGATCGATGCGGCGGCGATCGCGTCGGCGGTGGGGGCGGCGACGAAAGGGATCGCGCGCGAACCGGGGGACGTGTACGCGTTCGATCCCGAGGAGGAGGCGGAGGGCGCCGCCGCCGCGCGCGAGAGAGCGCGCGAAAAGGGGAGGGGAGAGGGGAGCGCGTGTGAACGAGGATCGAACGGACGGGAAGCGACGACGAGTGAGACGGAGAGTGTGGTGATGCCGGAGGCGCGCGCGAGGCGATCGTTCGAGGGTGAGACGTCGAGAGAGGCGAAGGCGAAGACGCCGCGCGCGGCGGAGACGACGGCGCGGACGACGCCGCCGGCGAAAAAGCCGCGAGAGGGATCGATGGATGAACCGTACGCGCGATACGAGGAATTGTTCGGGGCGAAGGAGTTGTTCGCCAAGTCGAGCAGTCGAGCGCGATCGGCGCAGGCGGACATGTACATTCAGGATTACATGGAGAGAAACGTGTACGGATACGCGCACGCGAGCGTCAAGCGCAAGACGCGCGGCGGGCGCGGACACAGGCGAGGAAGGCGAGAGGTGACGATGGAGCGACGAGTCGTCGGTGTTGGACGTCCGGAAGATGCGTTAGATTTTGACGATGATGAAGAGCCGAAATGCGCTCGGAGACACGAGCCGTTGCAGGCTTTGCCTCCGTCCTTTACGGTGGCGCGAGGGGATAAGGTTCCGGACGGGGAATTGTTATTGAAGCCGACGTGGATGCAGCGTCGCGCGCATCCGGCCGCAAACGACGCCAATATGAAGGGATTGGAGGTGCGTACACTCAAGGTGAAGGATTCGTCGACGAAGAAGACGCAGGTGGGTAAACAGAGCGAGCCAAAGGGATTGATGACGGTGGCGGACGTCGCGCATCGCGCGCGCATGGAGGCGTCGCCTCTGCGCAAACGTTTCAAGGATGGCGCGAAGACCAAGCTCACGGAGATGAAATCCTCGCCGTTGCGTGCCCCGTCGTTGATGGGTAACTTGAAGATGCCCGGAACGATCTTTGACGGCGACGACTTTATGCACGAAAACGTAAATTTCTGGGAGACGATCAACGACGACCTTCAACTTGAACACCCCGAAGGGCTCGACGTTTTCGACGAGGGCGCAAGAACTCGAAGTCCGTCGCCTGGATTCGCCAGTGATGACACGGGATCGCCGAAGCCGACGAACAAGCAGAACACGGTCGATAGGCGACTCAGAGCGCTCGAAAAGAAGCTCTTGCGCGGCGATTTCCACAAGCAATCGCCCATGTCCGAGCGGCGTCTGGCGAACAGGTCGATTCCGAGTCGTGAGGGCAACACCAACGCGAATCAGCGACCGAAGAGTAAGACTATCGATGACACGGCTCACAATAACGACGGTGAACACAAAAAGCGTTCGGTATCGGGTGGAAGCGATGGACATCAAAACGCGACGAGTCTTCCGGAGGCGTCTGTTCAAGCCGAGATGCAATCACTCAAGGACACCATCTTGGCACTTCAACGGCGTCAAGATGAGTACGAGGTGGAACGCGCGCGCCACAAGAAGTATTTGCACGATTTGTCTCGCATGCACCAAGAGCACACGAAGAGCTTGGAGAGCATCATCGACGCCTACCAAGTTCGACTGCAGACGATGTCGCCGCAGTCGCCTCGCGCAAGAGATAGGATCATGTCCACTGCGAGAAACACCGGAACTCCTCGCACTGCGCCCAGGCTTGAGCAACGAGCTTACGATGAATTGAGTGGCGAACATCACGCGGGTCTGTCCGATCGATTCGATCGATCGATGCGGGCGCGCGGGCCGTTTTCCGAACCTCGACACAACACGAATCGATATCACGACTACGACGCAGTCGTCGGTCGAGAGAGACAGATCAACCGAGAACAGGCCGCTCGTCACTACGAAATGATTGCCGAACTCGCGACTGAGTGTTCCAATCGACACAACCGATGGAATCTGTAGACTCTTGTATTTTTCTTGGGGGGGGAGGACGTCGACACGTTTTCTGGCGCGCGTCGCGCGAGACACCGCCGAAGTCTCACGTCTCACTACCCTCACACATTGAACATTATTTCCATACAGCATGTAGCAAACATGAATTATAACATATGATCGAATTGAATCCACGCACACGCATCGCCCGATTGGTCAGACTCGAATCGATTCTCCCGCCGACGTCTCGGCGTCTCGTTTCGTCTCGTCTCGAAACATATGCACACATCTTCACATCGCGCCGTGCACCGCGCGCGTGCGTCCACCCGCCGCGCCGCACCGCACCGCGCACGCATCGCCTCCTCCTCCTCGACGCCCCGTCGTCCCTCCTCGTTCGACGCGCGAAGACGATCGTCAGACATGCCGCGGTCTCGAGAAAGTTTCGCCTCTGAGCAGTCAGTCGAGCAGGAAGACTCCGACGACGAGTCCTCGTCGCACGCGCGTCGCGCACGCGCCGACGCGAGCGGTACCGGTCGAGATGAAATTCACGCCGACGTCCACCGCTCGTCGATGGACTCGTCTCGCGAGATGACGCCGGCGATGAGGACGCTCGCCGACGAGGACGCGTCGAAGGCGGCGGCGGAGCTCAGGGCGTGTTTGAAACACATCTGCGTTTGCTCGTGTAATCTGAGCAGGTTCGAGGGACATCAGTCCATTCTGACGACGTGCGTGAACATGCTGGATCGCGAAAAACGCGAGATCGAGGAGACGGAGGCGCGGGTGACGAGAGAAGACGCCGAACCTCGCATGCGCGCGTTGCAGTGCATACGATTTCATTTGGTGGAGAGCATGATGCGAAGCGGGGTCATGAATGGGTTTTCGTGCGTGACGACGGCTCTGGCGGTTCGGTACCTCGACGTTTTCTTTTTGACCAGCGGTTATCCGGTTCGAAGCGATTGTTCGTGGATGTATCAGCTCGTCGCGTCGGCGTGTATGTTCATCGCGTGCAAATTCGAGGAACCCGTGCAAAACATCCAATCGAACGTGGGATCTCGATTACAAATGGCTAACGACATCTCGTTCGACATCGGGACGTTGAAGAAGATGGAAACCATCGTTCTTCGTGAGTTGCGGTGGAACATCGCGCGCGTGACGCCGTTCAATTTTGTGCCGTACTTTTTTCATCTCCTCGATTGTCACGGCGCGGCGTGGCTGCCTCGACTCAGGAAGCCCAATCTTCACAGTCGAATCCTGCGCGAGGCTGAGGTGCTCTCGTGCATCGTATTGTACGAATGCGGCGTGTGTTGTCGATTCGAAAGCAGTGTCATCGCCAAGGCGATTTTGTGCATCGCATTCGCGAAGATTTCGGACGGAGTCATGGCTTCGATGGACATCGCGCAACCGCTCGCCGTGAACATTCTTCGAAAGAACATTCATCGGGACGCCCACGCAGATGATTTCGCCTCCACCGTCGAACAAGTCATATTGTGCGTACGACACATCGAAACACTCAAAGAAACGCTCGATGACATATTCAACGACACGTCCCAATCGGGAGAACAAGCGCAATTGCAAACGACGGCGACGCCCGTCGCCTGATGACCCCTCGAAATGCTGTGCGAATACGACGCTTTGCGCGTCCGCCTTCACTTGGCGTGAAGGTCGGATCTAAAAATCAACCTTGATATGTATAACGTAGCGGAGCGACATAACGTTCGAATCTTCCAATCATTATCCTCTGGACCAAGCTCCATGAGCACAAGCGGAATGCAAACGAGCGACCAACAGACGGAGAAGAATATGGTCGTCGAAATGAGGAATGCGAACTTGCTGAAAAATGCCAGCGTGCACAACCACAGGATCGAACCACTGATCGTGGTCGAGATTGCTGAGGCAACGATCGATGTCCCCATGGTCGTCAACGCGTAGCGCGTTCTTTCGCGGCGGCCGCGGCGGTCGGATGGCGCCTCTACGTATGCGTTCCCCAAATGAATTCCGTAGTCGACACTGAGCCCGATGAGAATCACCGCCGCGATCGTCTCTCGGATTCCCAAGTTCCAGTGCATACATTTGTAAATGCCAAGTCCGAGGACACTCACAACTACGCCGGCGACGCACGCCGAACACGTTGAAGCGATCAAGAGATTTCCGGTGCTCACGCAAAGAATGAGAAATGCCATGCAAAAACAAATAGATATACCCTGAAACGTGTTCTCCACCAAGGTTTCTTGCATTCTCATCCACGTCCAGGCGACGTACGCCGTCTGAGAGCCGCTCTTGACGCCTTGCGGCGCCGCGCTGTTGAAATCGCCCACCAAACGTTCAAACGCGTCGTAATACACGCGCGATACAGACGCCGGAGCTTGGAGAGGCAGAGTTGAAGTCGCGCTCACTCTGAGGAAGAAGAGGTTCTTGGGCTCAGAAGTATCACGGAAGCCTATGTCGTCTGCAAAGGTCGACCCAGACGCACTGGTTCGGAAGTCCCACAGGCGATTGAGAAACTCTTCGCGGGGCACGGGGAAGTGTTCCGCGCCGACGTATTCGCGAAACGCTTCCATGAAACAGTGCACGTCGCCCGTCAACGCGTTGTCGAAACATCCGCTCCTGGGGCAAGACGCGTGCCGAAGAGCGGCGCAGCTGTTGAGAACGTGCATTTGAGCTGCTTCGGACGTCGCGTCGAACTCGTCGTCGAGAAGCAACCGGCCTCGAGAATCCAGATTCCATCGATTGACACCGGACGTGTCCACGCCGGCGAGCCCCCAAAACACGTCCACGCGAACCTTGCTATCGTCGATAGACCGCATGAACGCGGTTTGCTCCCTATCGCTAAACTGTTGAGTCATGTGCTTTGAACTGTACCATCGTTCGAGCTTTGACGGAGTCTCGAGCCGCAGGCAAAATTTGGCCGCCACGACGAACATCGCGACGAATCCGCAAAGGAGACCGAGACGCAACCATCGATGGTCGAGTGTGCGATAGAACGGGCCGTGGAAGAACCGTTCGATCGCCCCCATCGAAGACTTCGAGTCATCGCTCTCGTGGCGTCTGAGCACTCGAGTCCACAGCGTCATCGGCTGAAAGTGACGCGCGTATATGACGAGCGCCGGCGGAAAGAGGAGAACGTGTACCGCGAACATGACGCTGATCATGGTCGCCGACATGATACCGAATCCCGCGAGCGGCGTGATGCACGACAATGCGGTGGCCAAGAACGCGCCAGTCGTCGTCAGCGACGTGACGAAGATCGCCTTCGACGCCCGTCGGCTGCTATACAGTAATCGATCCGAGAGAGATTCTCCGACGCCCGGCTCGTGCGCGCTCTGACGGTAGGCGTCGAAGTAGACGAAGATGTCGTCCGCGCCGATTCCCAACGGAATGAAAATCGACAGCCCCGTGATGTTTCCGACGTATTCGATGCGAAAGATCAATCGATAGATCACCAACGCGATCGGGAACGATATGAGTATTTCGAACATGCCCACGAAGGCGATGAAGAAGGATTGCGTGTTCACGGCGACGTAGAGCCACACCGCGCCGATGGAACCGATCGTCCACGCCAAGTCGCTAGCGATGACGCGCGCGGCGTCTTTTTGACGAAGGAATTCAGCATCCCATCGCGTGATCAAAGTTGCGGGTGGGTCGGCCACGGCGGGTGACATGTACGGACTGGAGACGATGCTTCCCGACATGCCGAATCGTCGGAAGAGCTCCGACTCGATGGGATCGAGAAATGACTCAAGCACTCTGTCCTGCGCCTCGGGTCGATCCGACGCGCTCATGAATCCGTTGAAAGGCGTACCCATGAAATATTTCGCGCGCGTGATGCCGACAGCGTCGGTTTCCGGGTCGAAATTTCCGAGAAAGTATCCGAACGCGCGCTTGTCGTTGGCGAAGACGTCTCGCACCACGGCGTCGAGGTCGCTCACGAGTTCGCCCTCACCGTCGTAGACGACTTCCCCGTCGGCGCCGATTGAAGGGAAAAAGTACTTGATCGGTGATAACGGAGGCACACATCCCAACGGCGCGTTCGACGCGACGTCGTACGCAATCTGACACCACGCGTCGTACCTCGACGCGACGACGCTTTCGAGCTCGCGCATCTCGAATACATTTTCTCGAGTGAACACGCTCTTCCCCGGCGCGGAGGACTCCCATTGGAACACAAACGTACCGAGTTCGTTTAATTGACTCCTCTCGAGCGTCTCGCTTCCCTCGAACGCGTGCCTACGCGCGCCGCGATCGCGCGTCAGTCGTCGCCTCGAACGCGTCGCCTCCCCCCCCATTCCCCATCCTCTCTCGCGCGCGAACGAAAACCACCATCCACCCCTCACTCCGACGCCACCCTCACTCGCACACGCACTCTCCCAACGTTCGCACCGCCGCCTCCCCCGCATCCGCTCGCATCGTCGCCTCATCCCTCGCGATGACCCACTCTCGCGCCCTCGGCGCGTCGAACCTCGCCAATCCCCCGACCACCGCGCCGACGCCGCACGCCACCGCGCCGCCGACGATCGTCATCGCGCACGACCACGGTCGACGCGTCGCCGTCGCCGTCGCCGTCGCGCTCAATCGCCTCATCCCCGCCCTCGCGAGACGCTCTGCGGACGACTCGCCGGGACGTGTTCCATGAAGCGTCGATTCGGGTCGCGCGCGCGTCGGAGAGATAAAACCAGTAGTCGGACACACGGTACATACACGCCGAGGCTGATTCGACCGACGATCTCGATCTCGACCGACGACCGTCATCTCGACGCGCGCGGGACGAACGGACCGACGAAAAGGGAGCCGAGACGCGCGGGGGACGCGCGACGCGGTCGTCGCCGACGAGCGCGCGCGCGAGCGGACGGATTCGTGGGTGAACGCGCGCGAGATTCGATTGGATTCGATTTGATTCGATTTGATTCGATGGCGCCTCGAGGGGGATCGCGCGCGGAATTCGACGGCGGTGCGCGGGGTATGCTGTGGGCGATCGAGGAATTGGCGAGCTCGGGTGCGGATGAATCCCTCCTGGTGAGTCTCCTGAGCGCGTTCGCGGGGTCGACGCGGTCGGCGGAGGAGTTTCACGAACGATTTCGCGCGCACTTTCGACTGCAAAGCGCGCGGCGCGCGCTCGAGACGTCCAAGATGACGCTGAAGGATGCGATTCAAACCTTGGAGGCGTGTTCGGCGGCGTGTTATTCGATGAACGAGCGCGTGTTGGAGCTGGATTCGCCGGCGACGCTGATGTACTTGGAACAGTGCCTCGCGACGGCGGCGGACGCGTTGGCGGCGGAGTGGCGCAAGCCAAAGGCGACCAAGGCGACCGTCGGGAAACTGCACGAAAAGTTGTATGAAACCCTGGCGCGGGGCACGGGAATGGCGAGATTGCAGTTCATGATGTCGACCGAGCTCGACGAGGAGCGACCGGCGTGGCGACCGAAGAACGCGCAGGGGGTATTGGCGGCGGTGGACGCGATGCTCGACGAGTTGCGCCGCGAAAAGACGAGCTTGGCGGTGTTGCAGGAGGATATGGCGGCCTCGCGCGCGCGCGCGACAGCGACTGAACGACGAGAATCGACACCGAGTCCGGTGAGGAAGCAATCGCGAGCGAAAACGACGACGAGTCCGAAACGCGCGTGGGGAGACGTCGGGAGGGCGGAGCCGCGCAAGCGACGCGCCGTGGCGACGGCGGCGGGTAAGCCGTCGCCGGCGAGAGTGGCGCCCATCACCACGCCGGCGAAATCAAAGTCGCGAATTGAGGACGACGAGAACGTTCCGCCGAAGTCGCCGTTATCGCCCGTCGAAAAGTTGCGCTCGACGTTCGGAAGCATCGGCGCCGTCGTCTCGCGAGCGATGAGCTGGAGACGACGATCCTCGGTGGATACGCCGCCGAAACGACAAGAAGAAGAAGAAGAGGAAGAGGAGGAAGAAGAAGAAATCATGCCGACGCAAGTGATTGACGGGGAGGAGGTCCACATCGACAACGTGCCCATTGCGCAGCTCCACATACCGACAAACGACGACGATGACATCGAGACGCACGGTACCCCGGGCGAGCGTCCCGCCCCCACGCCCCCGCGCGCGAACATCATACACCCCGGCACCGTGAAGAAGCTTCGTCGCCCCAAAATCACCTGGCGAGAGCAAGAAATCAACGCCCTGAAGAATGGCGTCAAGAAGCACGGCAAGGGCAAGTGGGCGCTCATCCACGCCCAATACCACGACGTCTTCAAAATCCTCGGTCGCACCCAAGTCGATCTCAAGGATAAATGGAGAAACCTGGAAAAGTCGGGACAGGTCGGTTCGTGAGCCGACGTAGCCACCATTGTAACGCTTTCATTTCTGTAACGCATCTCTTCTCTCGCGCGACAAAGCGTGTTACGCCGAATCGACCCGACGCCAGTGATCGTCGCGTCCCCGCGCGCTCGCGATCGTCTCGAGCGGTGATACCGCGAGAAATACCGCGAAAACGTCATCATGGACGCGTTCGCGCAGGGTGCGCGCAAGGCGCGAGCGGCGGAGGCGCTCCTTCGGGATGAGACGTCGACCGCTCGCGCCGTTCGGCGCGAAAGATTTCACAGCGCCGCCTTGATACTGACGCTCGGCGTCTTTGCCGTGGCGTTTTTGCTCTTGTCGCACGCGAACGTGAGTTCTCTTCCGGGCGCGGCGGCTATCGCGCTCGGCGGCGCGATGACGCGGTCGACAAAGCCCGCGGGACACGCCCGATCGGGGGTGTTGGCGAGTTTGGGCGTGGCGCCGTTCGCGAGAAACAAGCCTCAGTTGAACACGCCCGTCTTCTTCGTCTCCGTGGGCACGAAAGAGGACAAGAAAAACGTGGAGGACAGTTTACAGCGCATGGCGCTCAGAAGCGGGCTGGGTCCGGCGGAGTTGAAGCGCTTGGTGACGATTTCCAAGGGCATCGACGCCTCGGCGTGGCCCGACAACACGCACTTGGTCGAGTACGCCGTCAAGGACGTTAGAAAGTTGGCGAGTCAACGCGGCGCTAAGCTTGCGGAACTTCCGTGGCTCCAGATCATCGATCTTAGCAAGCAGACAAAGGATGGGAAACTTCCCGTCGAGTGGCGACGATTGGCGCACCACGTGGGATGCATGTACGCGCATTTATTCCAATGGCAGCTCGTCAAGGAGCGAGGGCTGAAGAAGGCTTTGATTTTTGAATCAGACGGCATCGAACACACCGATTTTCCGCTCGTGGAGACGCAGAAAGCGATCGATATGATGCCCAAGGACGCCGATCTTCTGCTCTTGTCGTTCGGCAACACGCACGGCGGCGACTTGGTGAAGGAGTGGAAGGGTCACGGCGACGACGGCACGCCCGTGGACGTTCACCTCTACAAGTGGGATAAGTTTAACGCGGTCGCCGGTCTACAATCCTACGTCATCACCGACCGTTTCGTGCGCAAGGTTCAAGCATACATGTCCCACTCGGGCGCCGACATGATCGACGCCTGGCTCGTCGGTAAAATGTGCGTCAACGGCAAGGATAAGGAGTGGAACATGCGAGGGCTCGGCGAGACCCAATTCATGCCTCCAGGATCCAAACCAATCATCAACTGTTACCACGCCACCACGTGGTCGTGATCATACGTCTCACTTTCACGCCTAGACCCTCTGTAACTCACACGCGACGACTGTAGCTCGCGCGCGCGCCGTTCCCAATTCTCCCCATTCGACGCCTCTCGCACCGCGTCACCGCGCGCGCGGTCTCGGGCGAGCCCATGGACGACGATGTGAGACGCGTCGATGCCCTCGCGCGTCCGCACGGCGCCCTGGACGTCGTCGTCTACGGCGCGCGCGGCATTAAATCATCATCCTCGCTTCGCATCTTAAAGCTGTTGTGCGTCGTCGAGTGCGCGGGCGCGCGATTCAAGACGCGGTCGAAGCGCACGAGAGGCTCGCCCGAGTGGCACGCGAGCGGACGATTGACGTTTCGAGCGCCCGTGCGCGTGGACGACGAGGTCGTGCGCGTGAGCGTGTGGGATAAACGAATGGGCGGACACAAGTGCATGGGAAGCGCGACGGCGTCGTTGCGCGACGTCGTCGCGGGGACGTACGCGAACGGTAAAAACGGTCCGACGCCGTGGAATTTAGCGCTCGAGGGGTGTAAGTATCCGGGAGCGAGCGTGCAGGTGAATCTGCGAATGGTCGGCGGAGACGCGACGCCGCGAGGCGACGAGCCGGGCGACGCGGCGGCGGCGACGACGGACGGCGAGGAAGATGTCAGTTTCGACGCCGAGGAACGAGCGAGCGGTGGAGGAGAGGAAGAGATGATCGTGCGAACGGTGATGACGCCTCTGAAGGAAACGCGCGAGGATGTCGAGGATACGAGCGAAGAGAACGCGGAGGGGAGCGAGGAGAACGCGGAGCAAGAAGACGAGGAAGACGACGAAGACGAGGAAAGCGACGAGTGGGCGGCGGCGCTGCGACCGTCGTCGCCGGTACCTTCGACGGGTGATGCGGTGGAGCCGGAGATGGAGATGAACAAGAAGAAAAAGGTCCCCGAACCCAGAGAGTTGGCGTCCAAGTTTGCGGACATTTGGGCGGAAGATTCGATGGACGACGTCGTCGTCGTCTCGCCGCCGCCTCCGCCGCCAAGACCGCCAAGAATCGTCGATGCAAACTCAAGTGTGACCGAGAGGAATGAGAGTCGCGCGCGTTCGGAGGCTGAATTTCACACCGTGCGATACGTCAAGTCTCCGACGAAGCCGAAAGAGCCCATCGAAGAACCAACAGAAGAAGTCATCGTCGCAAACGCGAGCAATCATGCACAGTCTTCGCCCGAGCGCCCGATCAAATCAGCCATGAAAGCATCGCCCATGCTTTCCCCGATTCAACCGCGACATATTGAGAGCGAAGATGAGCTCGTCGCCGCCATGCTTTCACCCGGTCGGTTACACGCTCCCAGGGTGACGTTTGACGAACGCTTAGTGCGAACGCTTCCTCCGAAGAAGCAGGAGCCGGCGACGCCGCCGAAACAAGCGCCAAAGACTATCGCGAGTAGTAAAGAGAACGCGCCACCAGCGCAAAATCCGTCGCCGAGCGCGACAAAGGATGGCTTCACGAAGAGACTATTCGTCGAGCGGTCCAAGTCACCCGTGAAACCGTTTGCGATGCCGACGAAAGCCGAATTGGACGAGGCGCGACGACTTCAAGTCATGTACGACAGAGCGGAATCGGTGTTTGCGTCGTGGTCGTGGTGATTGGTTGCCAACTCGTATATTTATTAGCGATGAATGTAGTTTCTAGGTCTGTTTCTAACAACGCCTCGCTCGACATCGGTGACGGACGACTTACGATCCGTGCTGCTTCTGAATTTGTACGACGTCTTCGTCTTGCAACACATGTTCCTTACCCGCGCGTTGCGGACGGTGCTTCACGCTCGTGCCCCACACGAGCGCGTGCTTAAACGTTCGAATGATGGTCTTGTGTAACTTGTTGCAGAAATCTTCCACGCTGCACGCCTTCTTGTGCAAGATGATGGGTTCGTCAAAGTTCGGCTGCGTGCCGCGAGGCATCGTGTACACTCGAATCAAGTCGAGATACTCCCACACTTTCTCCAACAAACCGTCCAGGTTCCACTCCTTCTCCGACGACGTCATGACATAGTGCTTCATGTCGTCCATGAGTTCGAGCTCTTCGAGCGACACGGAATCCATCTTGTTCACAGCGTACACCGCCGGAGTGTAAATACGGTTACCTTCGATGACATCGATCAAGTCTTCATCGGTACAATCGTCGTGAAGTTTGACGTCGGCGTTGTGAATCTTGTATTCGGCGCAAATGCTCTTCACCGTCTCTTCGTCCAACCACGTCGTCTCGCCGTTGTTATTCGGCGTGAAGGCGATGCCACCCTTTTCCTTTCTATTGAACGTGATCGCCGGAGGTGTTTTGTTCAGTCGAATCCCCACGCCGTGCAATTCGTGTTCAATCAACTTTCGATGCGTAAACGGCTTGACGGCGTCGAGGACGATGATGATCACGTCGCACGTCCGCGCGGTGGAGATCACCTGTCTCCCTCGACCCTTGTTATCCTTCGCCCCCTCGATGATACCGGGAAGATCGAGAAGCTGAATGCGAGCGCCTCTGTATTTAATCTACGTCGCGATGGAGTGAAAATCAAACACACATCCTCGTCAGTCGTCCCGCGCGCGCGCGCGCGCGCCTCTCTCGCGTCGAATACTCACCACACCCGGAACGCACGTCAACGTCGTGAACTCGTACGCCGCCGCCTCAGAGAACACCCCGGTCAATTTCGTCAACAGCGTCGACTTCCCGACCGAGGGAAACCCGACCAATCCCACCCGACAATCACCCGTCTTGGTGACGTCGAAGCCCTCGCCTTTGGGTCCACCCTTCGGTCCCGCCGCGTCGATCAACTCTCGCTGCAATTTCGCGAGCTTGGCTCGAAGCGACCCCAAGTGCGTGGCCGTCGCCTTATTCTTCTGCGTTCGGCTCATCTCGAGCTCGATCGCGGCGATCTTCTCCAAGACGGAGTCCGACATGATGCCGATGGATGGATCGCGTCCCGCGCCGTTCGCGCCGCTCGGTGGTCTCTATCGCGCTCCCCGCGCGCGCGTTCGATCGGAACACAAACGTTTTCGGCGTTCGTCCGCTTCGGCCTCGCGTCGCGCGTCGCGCGCGCGCGTGTGACGACGGATGGATGTCCAGCCGCCAGAGCCGCGCGCGCGCGCGCGCGCGCCGACGACGCATGCTCGTCCTCCCCGAGGACGAGCGCGCGATCGCCGACGAGCGCGAGCGCGTCGACGAGGCGCTCGCGTGGGGACGCGCGCTCCGCGGCGGCGACGGAGACGCGAGACGGCGCGCGCTCGAGGCGATGCTCGAGGCGACGCGCGGGGACGAGGAGTACGTCTGCGCCATCGGACGCGTCGACGGTGCGCTCGCGGACGTCGTGGTGGGGAAGTGCGGAGAGAGTGAGAGTCTCGTTGAACTGGCGTCGGAGGTTTTCGAGGCGTGCGCGCGGGCGACGCCGCCGGGGGCGTCGTTTCCCGCGCGCGGGCTCGCGCAGCCGGGGACGTTCGCGCTGGCGCGCGTCGGGTCGGCGCGGAGACCGTTGACGCTGCGGTTGCGAATGGTTCGCGAGCGTGGATTGACGAGAAGTGTGAGTGGGATGGTGTGGCACTCGTCGTTGGCGCTCGCGAGGTGGATCAGTCGGGAGGAGACGTTGTCGTGGACGCGCGCGCGATTTTTTCGAAAAGGTCGGCGGCGGCGGTGTTTGGAAATCGGAGGCGGCGCCATGATCGCTGGGATGACGTTCGCGGTGCAGTGTGGGGATTGGGATGTGGTGATGACGGACTGCGTAATGGACGCCGTGCGAAACGCGAGATATAACGTCGAGCGACTCGCATCGGCGAATCTCGAGCTGGCGGGTCTCGCTCGGCGCGCGACGACGGCGAGGTTGGATTGGAACGACGACGACGAATTTTATAAAGAAAACGCGCGTTCGTTCGACGTCGTGCTCGGAAGCGACGTGGTACACGAGGAACACATGGCGGGTGGGGTGTTTCGAGCGCTGACGCGCTATCTCGCGCCGGGAGGCGTCGCCATGCTCGTTCTCGCGGCGCCGCACTCGCGAGGCGGCGCGGAGACGTTTCAAAACATGTTGAGAGCGCGCGAGGATGAATTCATCGTGCGCACGCGACGGATAAAGAACGCAATCGTGTGCGTTGGCATGGAGGAGGAATGCGAGGACGTGCCGCTCGACGCGTACGTCATCGCTCGGCGCGACGGAGACGAGCGCTTCGAACCGCCCATGGAGGTATTAGACTGATGTGTAACAAAACAATGTAAGGTAGTAGGCGCGCATCGACAGAGCACACTCACGCGGCGCCGATGATGGACATGAGCGCGACTTGCACCACCGGAATAGCGACGAGCACGCTGCTGATGATGCCCGAGAGCGCGTACGCCAACGCGCAGTACGGCAACGCGTTCGGTTCGCCCCCCACGAGCGCGGCGGTGCCTAAACCATGCGCCGAGGCGGCGGTGGCGAGACCTCGCGTGATGGGATCCTTGGCGCCCACCTTGTTGAGAATGCTGACGCACAGAGAGCTTCCGATGAGACCGGTGAGGACGACGCCGGCGGCGGTGACGCTCACCATCTCCGGATGTCCGAGGAGCGTGGTGACCGGAATCGCGAGCGCGACGGTGACGGATCTCGGCACGAGCGCGGCAGAGAGCGCGGCGGAGAGTCCGAGCAATTTTCCAGCGAACGCGGTGGTGAACATGGCGAAGACAGAGGTGGAGATGAGACAGCCGAAAATCTCCACGGCGTGTCGAGCGATGATGCGTCTCGCCTCGAACACCTTGAACGCAAAGCTCAGGATGACGCTGCCGAGAAAGGTCATCAAAAGATCGCCCGCGCCGAGAAGTGAGATGGATTCCAACCCGAACGGCACGCCGGTTCGGTAGAGACTGAGCGTGCCCATCCATCCATCACCCGTGACGGCGCCGAGCGCGGCGGCGGCGATGTTGGACAAGACGGCGGTGGTGACGATGGGATTCATCTTCGCCTTGATTTTCGGCGTGTTTCCCACCAAGAACGAGCACACGGTGGCGGCAACCATGGTGATCACCTTGGCCGCGTTCTCACCGCTCACCATCGCGGACACCGCGGCGACGGCCAGCGCTCCTCCCCATAATTTATACACGTACGCCTCCGTCGGCGGCGCCGGTTTCCCTGCCGGTTGCGGCAACAACGTCGTCCCCGTCATCCCACGAATCGCGTTCGCGCTCGTCGCACTGAACGCGATCGTCGTCACGAATCCAACGACAACGATCGCGAGCACTTTCACCAGCGCGCTCGGCGCAATCTTCGTCACCACCAACGGCGTCACCACCAAACTCGGCACGTAAAACACCGGCAACCACGACGCGATCCAACTCAACGCCGGCGACACCGCCCCGACCATCTCGTTCGCCGCCTCTTCACCGACGACTCTCTCCGTCACCAACAGCGCCGTCAACACACCGAACATGCCGATCAACGCGCTCGGAAACGTCACGCCCGCCGCGCACAGCGCGTGCTCCAACCACTTATCCGCGACGAAGAGCCCGCCGACCGAGCCCGCGAGCTTGACGCCCGCGCCGAAAGCGGTGGGCGCGCTCGCGGTCGCCGACGCGGAAGAATCCGCGCTCGATCGCGCGACGACGCTGTGCGAACGACCACCGGTCGTCGCGCTCGAGCGTCGATTCGTCCGCGTCATCATCGCCTCGGTCGGGGACGCGCGGGACGCGCGCGAGACGACGCGACGACGCGACGACGCGCGAAACGCGGACGAGGCGACGACGAGGCGTCCGGTGAATGACGATGAGACGACGGCGTGCGACATGGAAGTCGATCGTCGAACGCGAGAGAGTGACGGGCGCGTGCATCCTTCGGTTGGGGGCCTGTCGCGTCGGCGGCGAAAAGTTCGAGGCGCGGCGGCGGAGGTTTGTTTCGTCGCGACGTTTGTTTTTTTACACGAGCGGTCACGTGGTGTTCTTGCGACAGACGCCCGGGTACCCCTTCCAAACTTTACCCACGTCTGGATGCCACCCGCTCGCCGCGGGACGAAGGGCGGGGTGGGTGTAGATGGCGCCTCCGAAATCCGCCGGCGGCGCGGCGGTGGCTTCGGAGAGCGGGACGCCCCACGAGGCGGAGGAACCGAATTCGTTGTGAATCGTGCGGTTGATTCGAGAGAGGTAGTAAGGGACGGTTGCGTAGAGCGCGGCGCCCTGAACGTACGCCTCTTTGCTGAATAAGACGCACGAGAGGAACGTTTGGGCGACGAGGAGGGAGAGGAGGACGAGCTGCGAAAACGTCAACCAGACGGCGCCGTTGGATTCGTACCCTCGTTCGTAGACGTAGAGGACGTGATAGCGCCAGATGACGAAGTTGGTGACGTAGAAGACGGCACACGCGATGGGTATGATCGGGGCGACGCACACGAACGTCAAACCGATGAGCATGACGAGCATGAAGACGCCAATCTCTCGACCCATGCGCACGGCGCGAGGCGAGTACAAAACCGTCTTGTCCCTCGACGTGCGCGCGCACTTGCCGCGTTTTTCACACCAAAACACCTCTGCGCCGAGGCAAAAGGAACCCGGGTGAGGGATGAGTAAGCGCTGGACCGGTAGGTAGACGGCGCGGAAGACGATGAAGAGCAAGAAGAAATTGCTGCTCATGGGTAAGACGCGGCCGAATTGCAACTGCACGTCGTTGACGGAGACTGTGTCGTTGAGCGTCGTCGTGAAGAGACTGATGGCGCCGCCGAAGATACCTCCGATCAACACGTTCACGGCGCCCCATGCCCAGTAAAAGCGTAAGAAGCGACGATCGGTCGCGGAGAGCGACACGTGCGCGTTCTGCTTTTGCACCAGGTACAACATGTAAAAGGAAATGACGAAGACTTCCCAAAGCGTCAGGAGCACGGGCGGGAGGACGCCGGAGATGAGCGCGGCATACACGCGCGCGTCGTCCGAACAGTACCAGTCAAAGAACTCACCACCGCCGAGTCTCGAATCCGTTTGGCGCACTTGACACACGCTCGTCACCGCCGTGGCGAACATACCGGTCGGGAAGAGCATGACGAGCAAGATGAGCGGCCACACCGTCAGCGCTCTGCTTCGATTCTCGTACGTTGTGTGTAAGAGCGTCTGCCAGTTGACGTCATCCGGCCCGGGCGCCGGAAAGGCACGATATACCTTGTGCGTGGCGCGCGATATTATGCACTGTGCCGCCGTGCTCGCGGCGAATTGATTCTCAAACACCGCGAATGCGCACGGTCCGGGAGACCCCTCCCACGTACATTTCCGCACTTCGACGATGGTCTGTTCGATCGCTTTCAGTTGAGTTTCTAATACCGCAATTTGCTCTGTAATTTCGAGCTTCTTCAAATGTTTCGGCGGTCGAAGGACGTCGACGAAATACTTTCTAAATGAAGTCCACTCGTGCACGACGCGCGTGTCGCCCATTCGCAACGACGTGAGGCCTCTGTCAAACTTGAACGCATCGACGGATTGACGATTCACCGATGGCATGATCCCCATGCGAGCCATCTGCATTCTGAGCTTTGTGATCGAGTTCTTGCACTCGTCGCGACTGTCCAACAGGGCGTCCACTGGCCGATGATCGAAAATTGGTATGAGTCCGCGGAATTCGCCGCCGTAGATGTACTCGAGCGTCGTATCGACTTGTCGCAGACCGCGCACGACTGATTCTTTTCCCTCTTCGTTCATTACGCGAACGAACGGTATATTTGTGATCAGAACGGTGTAACTCGAAGCCCACACGCTCACGATTTGTTTCGTCTTTTCGTCGTAGGCGTTGACAGTTCTCGTGCAATCGACGTCGGGCACCGCCGCGGGCGCGTCGTTCAAGTGTTCGCCGGCAAAAATCGAAGCGCGACTGACTGGCGAATTCGCGTCGATCAGAGGCTCTGGTTGATTGTCTGCGAAGAGATTACGCTTCGCCTCATCCATCTCTTGATTCGTAGGCGCCCTGAGGGCGTCGGCGTCTTCGTTTTCGACGCCCTGATGAGATTGAGGATTGTACTCTTTGGTGATGTCCAAACCAACCCACCAGTCGTGCGTGATAGCGGTCTCCGCGCGAACTTGCGCGCCTTCGCCGCCAGTTCCTCCCGGCACGACGGCTTCTCCTGCATTTTCTCGGAATTTGACACGCTGAAGCGCCTTTTTCACAGCCGGCGTCAGCGTGACGTCGGGAATGTCTTCTCTCGTCGGGGCGCGAACGTGTTTCGTGCGACGAGGGGATTTCGTCGGGCTCACGAGCCACGTCATATTCTCGGAACTCCCTCCGGGACGACTGCGTTCGGGATTCATGACCCCGTCCATCAACGTTCTTTTGGTAAAATCGTCATCCGATACTACGCGCTTGACGTCGCTCACCGTCGCCGACTCCTTCGCTTCGCGCGCTTTAATGCTTTCACTCATGGATGCTGGCATCGCGCCGAGCGATCCGAACGAGCCGAGACGTATTTTTCGTCTTTCTGCGCGCTTTTCTTTGTTCGGAGGCTCCGAAACGGGAGGATTCACGCTTAAATCTAATTCTTCAGAGCCTTCGCCAGACGTGAACGACGTGAAGTGCTTCGATTCGGTGACGGGTCCAGGCTTCGTCAACGTCGAACCAGTTCCACTCGTTGAAGGCCCGCTGGCCTCAGGCGGCGTTGCTCTTGTAAATCTAGCATCCGATTCGACAGACTGCGGAGAAGGAATCAACGCGCCCTCGCCTTTCAAGGTTTTCACTACGTTTCCCTGCGCTTGGGAAGGGGAGACGTGAAAGCTCACACGGCGGGACGAAAGTCTCGAGAACGGAGACGACTGCGTCGCCCCTATGGGTGACGTCAGCCGACGTCGCCCCACGTCGGGAGCCGGTTCATCGCCTATGTGACTACTCACTTCTCTCGCAGACATGAACGCGGGCACGGCCTCCGACTGAATCTCCGACCTCTCCGCGTTCGCGTTCATGGTCGTCATGCGTGTCAACCTCTTCGCCGTTCTCGATACGATGTTCCCGTTCTCTTCTTCTATTTCATCCATCGCCGCCAGCGCGTCGCATGCGGCATTAATATCGTCCGAATTTGCGCTCTTCATCTTTCGCAATTCGTCGTTGTCAATCTCCGCCCCCGCGCTCGTCCCTTGCAAGAGCATCTGTTCGACGAAATTCGAAGGCTGATGCACCACTCGCCACAGATTAGTATCCCCTCGCGTGGTAAAGTACAGCGTCCTAAGCAACACGAACGTCTCACTATGTTGTCTGAGTAACCATGTCGCGTATAAAACCACCAGCCACAATCCGACGACGTGCAACCAGAGCACCTCGCTCTTCGACTCGATGTTTGCCACCGTCGTCAACAACAATCCCATCGGACGCTCTGCGGTGACGTTCACGTTCGAGGCGACGAATGAAGCGTGTTGCAACTCCAGATCGTTCCCGTGCACGTGCACGGGCAACAAGATAATCATGGCGAACACCGCCAGCGGCACGAAGAGCTGCAATCCAAACTGACACACGCGTAAAAACGCAAACGCGTCCAATCCCGCCGTCGCGATCAGCGTTCGGTCGTCCACGAGCAATATGTGCGGAATCCATCCAAAGTAATACTTCAACAAACGATTCCACGCCCCCTTCTTCCGCGCTTTCGACGTGCGTTTCGTCCTAAACGGCGGCGGCGGCGACGTCAAGTTTCGCAGCCGCAGACGTCCGAAATAAATGGGCATCTCGTGTCGAATGCGTCCGAACAGGAGTAATCCCGCGAATGCGATCGTGGCGTAGATACCCAAACTGCGCGTCGCCCGACGACGCGTTCACCGTCAGTCATCGCTCGTCGTATCGCGCATCGCGTCGTCCCCGAGGCCGAGTCCTCCACGTGGCGCACAACGGTCGCCTCTTCTTCGCCGCCCGCGCGCCCTCGTCTCGCGCGCGCGACCGCTCCGCGCGCGGGCGGGCATCGGTATCACTCTCGCGCGCGTCGTCGCGCGCACCCGACGTATATATCTCGATCCGTCGTCGTGAATCGGATGCACTCCGTGCCCGTGCACGCGATCGGCACCGAGGCGTTCGTCGGCGCCGCCATGGCGCGGGCGACGACGACGACGCGAAGACGCCGACGATGGCGAAACGAGACGAGGCTTCGCGTCGTCACCCGCTCTTCGCGGGTCGGTCGTCGACGACGACGACGCGCGTCGTCGTGTGCCGCGCTCGGGACGGTGCGAGAGCGCAGCCAGTCGGCGGCGGCGGCGCGTCGACGGAGTCTTCTAATTTACAATCTAGAATCGGTCAATTGCACGCGAGGCGCGATGTTCATCGCTTGGAGCTCTTGGAATAAGAGTTTACACGCGTACGGAAGCTTGAGGGTGGCGACCTCGGCTTCGGTTTTGCAGAGCGTGCACGCGTTTTTACCGGTGATGTGATGGCGATATCCGAGCAAGCCGCACTTGGTACACACTTGCGCCTCGAATTGATCGGAACTGATCATCAGACGCTCCAAGATGAGTTGAGAGGCGCCGTATCCGATAAGACAATCGCGTTCCATCTCGCCGAGACGTAAACCCCCGTCGCGAGCGCGACCCTCGGTGGGTTGACGCGTGAGGACAACGCGCGGACCTCTGGCGCGCGCGTGCATCTTGTCCTGCACCATGTGTTTGAGCTTTTGATAGTACACCGGACCCATGAAGACGTTGACCTCTAACGCTTCGCCGGTGATGCCGCAATGAAGCATGTCTTTGCCTTTGTACGAGTAACCAGCCTCAACCAAGGTTTGTTGAATAGAATCCACCGTGTCGCCGCCGAACGCCGTGCCGTCGTGAAACCGACCGCTTTCCAAGCCCGCCTTGCCGCCGAGAAGCTCGATCATTTTACCCACCGTCATTCGCGATGGGAAACCGTGCGGGTTCATGATGAGATCAGGCGTGATGCCGCGCTCGCTGAAAGGGAAATCCTCTTGATCGACGATGATACCGCACACGCCCTTTTGACCGTGCCGCGAGGAAAACTTGTCACCAATCTCGGGACGCCGCGTCTGACGCACAAGCGTCTTGATGTTAAACTGACCCTCGTCCGTCATCGTGAGTAACACCTTGTCAACGATCGCGGTCTCTCCCGCGGGACCCTTGTAAGACAGCGGATTCGATCTGTACATGTTTTCGGGCATGCCGTGCGGATTCGCCATGGGATCGCGCGTGTTGAGAGGCGTCTGCTTGTTGACGTAAATGTCGCCAGGCTTGATGCGACCTCCGACCGCGGCGATTCCGTCGGCGTCTAAGAGATGGTGACGTCCGTTCGGATTCGCCTTTTGCTCCTCTTTTGGTCCGCATATTCTATCCATCGTCCTATTGCTATACTTTTTCACCTGCGCCGCGTACTTGCGCAACACCGTGCACCGGCCGAATCCTCGGTCGAGCGACGCGCGATTCATCACGATGGCATCCTCAATGTCGTAGCCACTGTAAGACATGACCGCGATCGTCGCGTTTTGTCCCGCTCCGAGACGATCGTATCCTATTAATTCTATGGTCTTCGTCTTCACGATTGGCTTTTGAGGATACACCAGGAGGTACATCAAAGTATCCATGCGGTTCAATTGATTGAACGCGATGTTTCCCATGGCTTGCTTCCCCATTGCGCACTGGTACGTGTTCCGCGGAGATTGATTGTGATGCGGGTACGGAATGATACCCGCGCATACGCCGAGAAGGGTGAAGGGCTCAATCTCCAAGTGCGTCGTCTCGTCGTTGATTTCGTCCTCGTATAACGCGATGTAGGAGTTATTCTCTTCATTCACGTCCAAGTACTCGACCAGTCCCTCTCGCAAGAAATCGTTAAACGTGCGATGGCCATCCTTAAGTTCATCCAGGTGTTCTTGCGTCAGCAACGGTTCACCTCGCTCGATAATAATGAGCGGCCGGCACACGCGTCCCCCGTCAGACGAGATGTACACGCATCCGTCCGCGGTGTACACGGACACAAACTCACCGATTCTTCCAGCGCGTCGAAGCTTTCTGAACGCGTTTGAGAACGCTTCCGGCTGCGCGTGCACGCCGAGCAGAGAACCATTCATCAACACGTGCGCGCCGCGAGGCGCGTGCATCTCGCTAACGTTTAGCCACGTGAGCGGCTCGACGCCGAGCGCATGCGCGAGACGACGAAGAGGTTCTTCCTCGTCATCCGTCGTCACATGCGTCATTAACGCGAGGTTTTTCACCAAACCACATGATTCACCTTCGGGGGTGTCGCTCGGACAAAGCATACCCCACTGACTCGGCTGCAACGCGCGAGGACCGGATACTTTTCTCGTCTTTTCAAACTGAGACGTGATCCGCGTCATCATACCGAGAGCACTAATAAAGCTCAACCTACTCAACACCTGCGTCACGCCTTTTCTTTCCATTCTAAAACGCTTCACGGTCCAGTTACCGCTCGAGATAGCGTGCTCTAAGCCGTTACTCAGCGTGTCTTGACGAATGCACTTCAAGATGTCAAACTGTGTCGCGCGATTCGCCTTTGACAACACCGCGTCAGCCTGACGCTTGAGGTCAGCGTTCAATCTCTTGAAGCAATCTTCGAACAGCAGAGCGAGTAATTGCCCCGCGAGTTCGAGACGTTTATTACCGTAGTAATCTTTGTCGTCAATCTTTGTCGGATCGAGCATGGCGTTGAGAATTCTGCGAATCATGATGGAGATATACGCGCACTTTTGCCTGAAATCGTACGAAACCACCGGCACGTGCGCGAGCACAACGCCCGCGAAAATATCGCGCGCTTCGTCAATGCGTGAGCGAGAGTATGTGCGAGCACCCGGACGAGGGGCTTGCATCTTAACGACGCGAACCTTTGATCCGCAATACTCCAACGCTTGTTGCGTCGTAAAAATACCGCTCGCCTGACACTCCTGCAACGTCGGCGCCAACAACGTCGCGTACGCTGGCTCTGCGCCAATCATCTGAACGACCTCCTGGTCGCTCTCGAAACCCATGGCTTTGAGAACGATCATGATTGGAATGTCATCCGCAAACGTGTTGTGTCTGAGGTAAAACTTGCCGTGTTTCACCACGATGTTTGTTTTACTCTTTCTTTCGTGCGTCGACGAGGTGACGGAAGCTCCAATCTCTCCCTTGGCGTCGACTTCTATGATAATTCTATTCTTGCTCAACTGTTCTTGAATCAAAATCACTTTCTCCACGCCCTTGACGATGAAGTATCCCCCGGGATCTAGCGGACACTCTCCCAACCTCGCCAAGTCGTCCTCGCTCTTCCCCGTGAGCACGCACCTCGAACTTCGCAACATGAGCGGAATCCGACCGATCACGACTCCAGTCGACCCATTCTTTGACTGTCTCGTCACGATCTCCTTCCCTCGCGTGTACTCGACATCCACCGTGATCGGAGCCGCGTACGTCATGTCTCGCAGTCGACACTGCTGGGGCGTAATTTCCTCCACCACGTAATCCTCCTCCACGCTCGGTTTCCCGACGTGAATGTTCGTGTATTTGAGATAGAAATTCGGATCGCTATCGCACGTCACCCGCTCGTTCGCCTTCGCGTGTATGATTTTCTTAATCTCTTCATTCACCAGGTAGTTGAACGAGTCAATGTGTTGCCGCACCAGCCCTCTGACTTTAAGAAACGCCGGCAAGAGCTCAAACTTATCCTCAAGCGTCCCGATCGGCGCCGTCATCTTTGTGGGATCACGCGTGAGACACTCCATCGGATCGCTCTCCGCGAGCGCGCCTCGCGTCGATTTCTCGGCGCGAGTCTTCTTCTCATCCGTCGTCTTGGCCGCCACCATGGCGGCGGCGAATCGACGCGTCTACCGCCCCCTCGCGCGCGCTGTGAGAGCACGCGCTCGCCGCGAACGAACGAGGCGTGTGGTCGACGCCCGTGCCGTCGTCTGGCCTCCCCGTGGCGTGCGCGCGCTCGAGCGCGCGGCGCGATGTGCGGCGTCGGGGAGACGGCGGGGTTTCGGAGGAGGGACTCGACGACGGTTCAGGACTCAAAGGAGGGATGTTCTCGCCCAATGTGTACTTTTTCGCGAGGCGACGACGAGGCGAACGCGCGTACATAGATGCATCTTAATTAATCTCTGAGCAAAGCCTTGATGCGACGCTCGAGCG
This sequence comes from Ostreococcus sp. SAG10, assembly GCA_009618215.1. Lineage (NCBI taxonomy): Eukaryota > Viridiplantae > Chlorophyta > Mamiellophyceae > Mamiellales > Bathycoccaceae > Ostreococcus > Ostreococcus sp. SAG10. Next base: position 33,939 of record VIBB01000009.1, on the reverse strand, counting down.
GGGAATTCTCCGCCTCTTCGAGCGCGCGAACGGTGTCCGGCGCGGCGTCGCTCGACGCGAGCGCGCGCGCGGTGTGATCGCGGAGTTGGTCGGGGGGGAGCGACGGTTTCACGGGGACGCCGGCGAGTTCGGCGCGAGATAAACCGTCATCGCCGGACGCGCCGATCATGGCGTGATCGGTGTCTTTTTCGAGAGCGAAACCCGATCCCGGATCGATGGATTCCTCCGGCGTGGCGCCGATGGCGGTGCGGCGCGCACCGGTGAGGAGACCTTGCGTACCTTTGCCCTTGAGCGCCTTGACTTCGTCCCAGGTGAGCGTCGGCGTCTTGTACGTGGCGAGATATTCGCCGCCCTCACGACGGTAGACGTCAAGAAATTCTTCCGTCTGACCTTTGATGGCGCGTGGATACTGTAGCAAGAGATCGAGCTCGCCCGCGTCGAGCGATAAGAGCTTGTCCATGACGGGTTGCGGCAGTTCCGGATAGTGCTCGTTGATGCGCTTCTTCATCAACTCGTAAAAATAGTAATACTTGGGCCGCGGACGAACGTACTCGGGCGCGTTCTCCCATTTATCTTCGTCGAGCCACTTGAGCGCGTCCTCGACGCCGGTGCATTCGCGCGCGAGCACGTCCCGAAGCTCGACGGAGAGTTTGGCGGAGAGACGCTCGAATTCGCGCCGATATTCGTCGCGCGAATCATCCAATTCGAGCGCTCTTTTCATCCACAGCGCCGACGCGACTGGAGCATCGACGATGAGAGCATCGCTGTATCCACCTCGCTCCGTTTTACTCGCGATCTCGACTCGCGTGACGTCGTTGTACGTGAAATCGCGTTCAATCGCCAACGCGTATCCACTCCACGCGCGCGCCCACTCGGGAAAATACGACACGGCCACGCGATAATCTTTCACCGCCTGCGCGTGATCGGCAGCGTGATCGTAGATTTCGGCGCGAATACCGCTCAAAAAACCTCTACGCATCGCGCTGAGCGTCGTCGGCGATTGATGCGCGAATAGAAACATGTCTCGAAACTCGTCTCGCCACTGCGATTCCACGCCGACGACGAGATCCGCGAGCGTCTGCGCCATCGCGTTCTTCGACATGCGCGCCGACTCGGGACGTATCGGTTTCAACCATTTCCCATCTCTGGGCGATACCGCGTTCGGAGACTCCCCCTCAGAGATGGCTTCGGCGTACGCGCGACACCCGTACGCCGTCTCGACGTTCGCCGCGCACTCCGCCAACTTTTCTCGCACGCACGCGTCCCTCGGCGCCCATCGCCACGCCTCGAGAAACGCCTCGATCGCCTCACCGTACGCTTCCAACCCCACGCACGCCGCACCCTCGCGATACGCCGCCTTTCCTCGCCACTTCCCCGCGCTCCCGCCCGCCCCGCGCGCTCGCCTCGCCTCGGCGGCGGCCGCCGTCGCCGCCGCGCGTCTCGCATCCTCTCGCGCGCTCTCGCACTCCCCCATCCGCAGCGCCATCAACGACCGATTACAAAGCGCGCGCGCGCAGTCTTCCCACTCGGACCCACCCCCCGACCCCGCGCGCGTCGCGCACGCCGTGTAATGCACGTACGCCTCCATCCAATTCTCCTTCGCCACCAAGACTCTCGCCGCGCGTTCCATCGCCTCGTATTCGTCTCGAGAGACGTCACCGCGTCGCCACATGACGACTCTCGACGAGGAAAAAACGATCCGCGTCGTCGGACCGCTCTCGTCTCGGAAGTCGACGCGCGCGACGACCGACGACGAGGACGCGCGAGACGTCGAGTGACGCGCGCGGTCGAGCGTTTCGTGTCGTCGTAACGGCTGACTCATACTGTACGGGATTTCGTACGATGAATCTCCGAGACGAGACGAGACGCGCGCGCATCGAATGAATCCAACCATCAGACGATGGCGCGCGCGTCCGTCGCTCGGTCGGCGACGCGCGCGTACGCGAGGGACGACGACGACGGCGAGGATGATAATTCGTCACGACCGCGAGTCGCGTTCGTCGACGTCGACGGCGCGCGTCGATCGGGGACCGCGTTCATCGGACTCGTGGGGAACGCCGCGCGCGCGCTCGAGGCCGCGAGGGGCGCGCGAGGCGAGGACGAGGACGAGGTCGTCGTCGGGATCGGGTGCGAGACGAGCGCGAGGTTTTTGGCGCACTGGGTGGCGACGTGCGGGATGGGAGGGACGACGGTGCCGTTGAATTCGAGGTGGGAGGGACGCGAGGCGAGGGACGCGGCGAGACGGGCGAGGTGCGACGTCGTCGTGTTGGATGAGACGCATCGGGCGAGGTGGTGGGACGTCGAGTGGGGTGGGGGTGTGGTGGTCGTGCGCGCGGAGGAGGCGACGTGGCCGGAGGAGGGTGATGAGGTTGCGTGGGAGGAACCGACGACGAGCGGCGGGGACGCCGACGCGTGCGCGCTCGTGTACACGAGCGGGACGACGGGGATGCCGAAAGCGGCGGTGTTGACGCACGAGGGGGTGGTGTCGGCGACGCGGGCGAAGTTAGAGGCTGGGTTGTACGGCGATGCGAAGACGTATTTGCACTGCGCGCCGTTGTTTCACGTCGGGGGACTATCGAGCGCGCACGCGACGCTCGCGGCGGGGTGCGGACACGTGTTCATGTCCAAGTTTGATCCGGAAAAGATGCTCGAGCTCATCGAGCGCGAAAGCGTCGACGCGTTCATCGCCGTGCCGACGATGCTGCACATGCTCGTCGAGCAAGCGAACGCGACGTGCAGAGGGCGAGAGTTTACGTCGGTGCGCACGATTCTCGTCGGCGCGGGGAGATTGCGCGAGGGACAACTCGAATCCGTCAAAAAGATGTTTCCTCAGAGTAAAATAACTATGGCATACGGGATGACCGAGACGACGTCGTCTGTGACGTTTCTCGATGCGGAGGATCCCCGTCTAGCGCACGACGCGATGTTCGCCGGAAACGCGTCTCGATACGTCGAGGTGAAAACGGATTCCGAAGGTCAACTCCTCGTGCGCGGACCCGCGTTGATGCGTGGATACTCCGACGTTCCTCGTTCGGAGACGTTCGACGACGACGGGTGGTTCGCGACGGGTGATCTCGGGCGAGTGGAAGAAGTGGACGCCTCGAGCGGAGAAACCGGCGCGCGCGTGTGGTTGTACGGCCGAAAGAAGGATATCATCAAAACGGGCGGAGAGAACGTGTCGCCGGAAGAAGTCGAGCGCGTCGTGAATTCGCACGAACACGTCGCCGCTTCGGTCGTTTTCGGTGCGTCTCATCCAAAGTGGGGCGAAATCGTGTGCGCGTGCGTCGAGCTCGCGAACGCAGTCGAAGACGAAGACACCGCGGAGGCGTCCATTCGCGCGCACTGCGTCGACGCTGGCCTCGCGCGATTCAAAATACCCAAGTATTTCATGTTCATTCCGCGACTTCAGGATTACGCGAACGCGATGGGTAAAATTAATAGGAACGAGTTTAGAGCGTTGGCTGAACGAGACGCGTTAAACATCAAGTAGAATAGATTAGAGCGTAACCGTGTGATGCGGATATTTTTCAACTAAAATTACACGTTATCCAATTTCATATGTACGTGAAGAGCAGAAAGAGCGTCTCACGATGGCGAAACGACTAGATGGACAATCGAGCGACGCGACTCGCTTCGATCGTGCCGCGCGCGTTCATCATCGGTACAAACGCAAATCGTGTCGAAAGACACGATCGACGCTCGATCGACGAGAGATGCGCAAACACCCCCGGTATGACGATAGACTAGGAAATTCGAATATCGCTCGGCACCGGGACCGCGGCAATCTTCATGAATTTCTCACCGCTATACTTTTTGTACACGGCGGTGAGAGAAGCCGTCGGAGCCTTGCGCATGAGTTCAGCCATGTCGCACGCGCACTGGAAGACGTCAGCCTCGGACAGACGCGTGTGCGCCTCCATGACATGGTTCCAAGACCCGGTATGGAACGCTCTCATCGCGATGTACACCCCAGCTGCGGCCAACTTGCTACCGGAATACTTGAGCATGTCGTACGACGGGAGCACGCACTCGATGGCGTACGAGGCGTACAACTGAAACTTGCGGTCGCCACCGGCGGCCTTGAAGTAACGGTTCATAAATTGGTACGGCGTCGGCACCGTGAGATGAAAACCGAGCGTGTTTAGCATTTGCTTCTCCATGTCCAAGATTTGTTGACGCGTGTACGCTCTGTCGCTGATGTACACGAAATCTCTCACTTCGGGCGCCCAAATCTCCTCGTACTTGCTCGCCACCAACATGGCGGTGACACCGACGAGCTGCAAGTTTCTGCGAGTGACAGCCTTTTGAGCCAAGAAACGATCGATGAGATTCGTTGTCAAGAAGAGAGTCTCGGGCATGAGCTTAAACTTGAGGTGCACCTCGACGAGCCAGTCGATGAGAATGGCGCGCATCTTACTGTTGATGTCGGTTTGGATGCACATGTACTGTTCGGAAACTTGCGTGTCCGGCTGAGCACATCGACGCGAATGCGCGACGTAAAATGTCAGTCTCTCGATTCCTCCGCGTATTTTCCTATCGCGCGCGCGCATCGAGTCTCGCTGCGTTCGCTCGCGCGCGCTCGTCGGATGAAAACCACGCACCTCCACCTTGTACCAATACTGATAGATGTCGTTGACGTATTCGGTGACGCACAGCGGATTATCGTGATCGTACAGATCGATATCCGGTAACGCATCTGTCATGACGTCCGCGCCGACGCTTCGTTCGAGATGGGACGAGTACGACTCGCGCATGTCCACATCCGCCGCCGACGTCGTCATCGTGCCCCCAGTTTGGTTTCCCTCTCTCGGTCGACCGTGACTGGTGCGCTGACCGGTTCGTCCCCATCTCGAGATTTGTTGCGCCGTCTGACCGATGGCGTTCAACACACCCTGCGATTGCGAGGCTTCGTTTTGACTGCGAGGCGATTCGCGCGCACGAACAAGCTCACAGTCAGTCATCCGATTCCAGCGGCTTCGCGCGACTTCGCGCGCCGATCGAATCCCGTACCTCGCCTTGGACGAACGCGTCTGTCTCGTCCCTTGCGCGGCGCCCATCATGTTCCCGATGTTTGACAGCGCCGCGCGGTTCCCCGCCGGCGCGAGCGTCTGCGATCGTAAGCCTACGAGGCGAAACATTCGCAGAGTCAGTCAGTCTGTCCGAGTCGCTCGTTTCCGTGGGTGGGCGTGTCGACATCGAAATGCGCATCGCGCCCATCGCGCGTTCGTCGTCGAAACGCACCCTCTTTCATCCCGCCCGCGACGTTACGTCCGCGAGTGGCGTTTTCGTTCATGTCTCCTCGAATTGGACTCGCACGCGCGCCTGCGAGCGAGAGACGGCGTCGGTCAGTCGATGCGCGCGCGCGAACGAACGTCCCCGTTCCCCTTTTGCCCCGAATCCATCGTCGAGGTGCGAGCGCGATGTGGACGCGGGACGCGCGCGGAACGAGTGAAAAGTGCGAACATATGCGTTGACGCACCGTGTCGCGGGAACTCGTCGCGTGCGCTCGCGCGCGGTGGTCAAGACGCGCCGTCGAGTGCGGGAACGCGATGGGTGTCTGTTCGCTTCGCTCCCCTGGTTCCCCTCGTGCGGTACCGGAAAATGTGTGATTTGATTGGGTACGTTTTGGTATTATATGGCTAGTGAGGGAAATCTACGCGAGACGCGCGCAAGACGAGACGCGCTACGTCTCGAAGGCGACGCGATTGGTGAGTCTGGCGACGGCGTGCGCGGCGGTGGCGACGGTGAGATCGGTGACGTCGACGTGCGTCGGTGGACGAGCGGAGATGGCGTCAAGGTTGGACGCGGAGGTGGATCGGGAGAGATCGGCGGCGAAGCGCGCGCGCGCGGCGAGAAGACGACACGCGTCTCGGTCGAAGAGGTCGCTCATGGAGAAGGCACTCTCGAAGAGGGGCACGGCATCGATGATGATGGACGTCCAGAGCTCGCGAGGGGTGGAACACGGCGCTAGGGCGGCGATGAGCGCGTCGGCGGCGGTTTTCGCCACGTCGCGCGAACGCTCGTCCACGACGGAGCACGCCCTGAGCGTCCTCATCGCTTGGTCGAACTTGGCGCGTTCGCGATAAAAGTCGACCGCGTTTTCGTGCAACTCGTTCGTTTCCACGAGCACGCCGGAGCCATCTTTCGCCATGAACTTGTCTACGCGAGCGAGCGACGCGGCGGCGTCTCCGCACTCTCCCACTCGCACCAAACCGCGGGCGAGTAGATCGCTCGCCCCGGTATCGCTCGACTTACGAAGCCAATCGAACGCGAGCGCGATGTAACCATTCGACCTCGCGCGCTCGCTCGCCATCTTTGCGATTCGCGCGCTCGTGGTTGTGAGTCCGACTTCCGTTGCCAGCGCGTACGCAGCTTTCGCAGGGGCGTCGTCTTCAACCTCGTTTTCGTCTTCTGCGATCGCGAGACGCATGAGCGTAGACGACATCATCTCTATGCCGCGTTGAGAACAGCACGCCGCGAGAATGCGCACCGCCAACTCGCGAGTGTTCTCTGAGGTTGCCAACGACGAGCAGTATTCGAGCATGTACAGTTCGCTCTGACTCGCCCCGGACGCCGTCGGTCGACGAAGCACGTCCGCCTGCGCACCGCCCGCTCGCGAGAGCATGGTCGTCGAATACGCCATAAACCAGGAATCCAAGTGACGAGAGCAAACCGATATCACGCCCTGAGAATCGCCTGCGATGGCGTACATGAGAAGCGAGTCCAGCGCGTCCGTGATCAACTTGCCCTTCGTTTGACGCGCGGTTCGAGCCAAGCTCTCGTGTTCGCGTTGAATCTTCAACGTCGGGTGGACGTGTTGTAATTGTGCCAGCATGAGTTCGATCCAATTGCCGACGTTCGCGGTGATGGTGCGTTCATCTCCGGATAAGACGAGGAGCATGTTGCGCACACCGTCCGCCGTCGGTCCCCAACAGTTGTTGAACAAACCTCCCTCGGCGAGCACGGTTTTCACTTGGCGCAACCATTCGTTTCGATACGCCGTGTACTGCGGCACGCTCGATGCACCATCTTCACCGCCCAATTTGGGAAGCGTGCGCAAGAGCGCGATGGCAGCTTCCATGAGCTCGACTTGCGGCTGAACGCTCGTCTTCCGCAAACGCCACTCTGCCCACGCGCTGTGCATCAATAGCAAATCGATCGTCGCGTCCACCCATCCCAGGGCGACCATGGTGACGATGATGTCCCAGTACCCCGGCGCTTCCTCCGGTCTCGCGTTGGGCAACGTCTCTAAAAGCTCTCGCAAACGCCCGCTCGCGCTCTCATCACCCAACGCCAAGCTCGCCGCGTTGTCCCGATACCACTTGACGACGTCATCCGTACCCACGCCCAATCCTCCGCCTCGAGTGACGAAGTACACGTCCAACAGTTCCCACACTGCGCGAGACAGCGCAACGCCCGCCGCGTCCTCGGCGTCCGCCTCCGCCGCCTCCGAGCTCGACGCCTCCTCCAGCGCGCCCGCCACCGCTCGACTGAACTCGTGCAAAGACGCAAACGCATCCTCCACGTACGTCCCTCGCTCGATGGATTGCACCTGATTCACGAGAGCGCGAGTTCGTTCATTTTCGTCAGTCTCGCGCGTTTCCTTTCAAAACGTTTCCCCTCTCGCCATCGACGACCGATTCGCGCGCGCGTGTCGACGGTGCGCGCCGCGTACCTCTCGCTCGCGAAGCGTCAACAACGCCGCGGACGTGGACGTCGCGACGGAGGCGCCCAGGCGCCCGACGCGCGCCCACGTCGCGCATCGGGGCGCTTCGTTTCGACCGGCGTCGTCGAGATTGCACACCAAGAGTTCGTTCCCGACGCCGAAGTGCACGACCGCGTTCGCGCGCGCGCCGCACTCGAGCGTCGGCGCGGTGCCGGACATGACGTCCTCGGCGTCTCGCGCGCGATCGAGTCGAGAGGCGATTTCTGAGGCGGTCGGCCTCGGACGTCGCCCGCGAGCGTCGACGCGGCGAGCGAGAAAAGAAAACGACACGCCGACGCGAGCGTCACGCGCGAACGAAAGGAAATGTACGTAGAATCTTTCATCGTATTAAAAACAATCGCGTCCATCGATCGACGCGTCGTTCGCATCGTGCGAACGACGCTCGAACCGCCGTCTCGTCTGGGCGAGTGTTCCGTTCGGCGAGCGACGTCGCGCGCCGCCGCGCAAACGTCTCGCACGCGTCGCACGAGCCGAACTCGCCCACCCGAGCCGCTCACACCGTTCACTTCGCTCCCAACATCGCCGCCAAAAGCGCCAACAACACGACCAACACCGGCAACAACACCGTCGCCGCCGCGCCGCCGCCGGGCGTCGTCATGCTCCCGCCCTTCCCCTTATTCCCGCTCGGTTTCGAGCTCTCCCCGCCCGCGAACGCGCCGATCTCGTACTTCTTCAACTGTTCGCGCGCGCCCGGGGAGTGTCCGACGTCCTCAAAATCGTCCGTACCGTCCTTCCCCGCCGCGTTCAACATGATCTCACCCCCGCCCGGATGGTCATCCATGAAGGGCGTGACGTCGTACACTTTACCGTCGATGACGAGCCAGAGATCGTCGTACGTCGCGTGTTGCTCCACCTCAGCGAGCGTGATCATGCGCGGCGAAGCGGTCATGACGAGATCGTTCGTCGCGTCGCCGTGTGACGATCTCTCCATCATCTTCCCATTTTTTCTTGTCCTCGACGGCGCCGCGGCGAGGGAAAGAAAGCGCGAGGGAAAGAAAGCGCTCGAGGCGAGGATTCCGGTGCGACCGCGAGACGGCGCGCGCGAGATGGACGATGTGAGTATGCTACACGAGTATGAATGCCTATCTGCCTACGCGCGCGAAGTGGTGGTGAATCTGGCGCGCGCGTCGGCGGCGAGCCCGCGCGCCAGACGAAGCGACCGCGCGCCGGCGGCGTGCGCGGCGGCGGCGGTTATACCGCTCGCGATGGCGACGTAGAGCGGTGAGAATAAGAAACTCAACGCCACGCCGGCGTTGGTTCGTTTGCGACACTTGGGACAGTGCGCGCGGAACGGAGATTTGGACTTTTTCTTCTTCGTCTTCGCCTTCGTCCGCGCCTCGTCCCGCGGCTCTTCGGGCTCGTCGGCGTCGTCCTCGACGCGCTCGGACGTCGTCGCGTCGCATCGACACCGATTGAGCGGTTCGCGGTACGCGAGGGCGAGCGTGGTGAACGAGCCCATCGCGCCGACCGTGGACGCCGCGGCGACCGCCGTGCGTCGCGGGACGCCTGCGCGAAGGAATGAATGAACGGTGTTGGTCAGTCTCTTCATCGGTGCGTCCCGGAGAGAATTCGGTCGCGGGACGGGCGCGCGGTCGACGCGCGAGGCTCGTGAGGACGTACCGACGATGGCTGCGGCGCACACGCACGCGACGGCGGCCATGCGCGCGAGAGGAGCGTGCGAAAGACTGCGGATGCGTGAATGAGCGCACGAGCTCGAGGACGCGCGCGGGAAGCGAGGCGTCTCCTTCGCGTATTACAACGTAACGCATCAATCAATCGTCGCGACGAAATACCATCACCATGTTGTGCGCGTCTTTGTCATCCAGGGGCATGCGCGTGTCCATATCTCCGTACACGGCGACGGAGGTTAATCCCGCGGCGGCGGCGAGGGCGACGAATTCGGGCGCGGTGAAAATTTTACACGCCACCACTTCCTCCACCGTCTTGATCACCTCACCCTTGACGCTCGGCGCGCCAGATTCGTCGTCATCCTTCGGGTCGTGCGTCATGAGCGTCAACGTGACGGTTCGTTCGTACACTTGAGTCTCGATGTCAAAGTTATCGCCCTCGCGTCCCCACTCGACGAACACCTTGAGTCCGCGCTCGGCGTCGACGCGATCCCACGCGTCCGATTCGCCTCGACTCAGATCACCGCTGAACAGATCCCACGGGTGTTCGAGCTCGACGACGAATATGCCTCCCTTTTTCAAGCTGCGACGCACCGCGCTGAGGCACCGCACGGCGTCCTCTTGCGTCAAGAGATGCGCCGCCGTGCCGAGTAACATCGTCGCGCAGTCAAACCCGCCCTCCGGCTTCGTCATCGGTTCTAAATCAATCTCTCGCATGTCTCCATCGACGACGCGAATGTTCCTCGGCGCATCGTCACCCAACGCTTGTAATTTACTCAGCACGTGCGCGCGCATCGCCGCGCTCGCATCCAACGCCACCGCCTGCACGCCCAGACGCGCCGCCGCCACCGAGTGCCACGCCGGTCCCGCGCCCAACTCCAACAGACTCGTCAACGCACGATTTTCATCCGCTCCCATCCCACGCGCACCGTACGCGCCGTGCTTTCGCACGCACTCTCTCAAAAACGCAACCTCCGCGTCGAAATCACGAAACCCGAACGCGAGCTCGTACGTCTCGGGTTCGTCGTACACGCCGACGCGACCGCTCGTCTCCGCCGACACCGCGCGCGCCGCCGCCGCCGCCGACCCGACGCGAGACGGCGTCGAGAACAACGCGGTCGCACTTCTCCGCGCGACCCCACTCGCCGGACGTCCCCGTCCAGCGCGCGCCGTCGTCGTCATCACCGTCGTCATCACCGTCATCATCGTCGTCGTCGCGCCTCGCGTTCGTTCGCGCGCGCGCGCGAATTCGTCGCCGACGAGCGCACCGACCGCACGTGACGACGCGTTCGCGCGCGCGCGAAGACCCGCTCGGCCCGATCCCGCGCGTCGCCGTCCGTCGCGCGGACGCGCGCGCGCGCGTCGCGCGTCGCGCGCGGGACGCACCCGAGGGACTCGATCGACGGGTCATGACCCGTCAAGGACACAGACCGGTACCCGTGTCCACGTGACCGTTCGTGACTCGCCTCGAGTCCCCCCCCCGTCGCGCGCCTCGACCGCCTCGACGCGCTCGAATTGGGACGGGACGGCGGCGCGCGCGTCACACGACGACGCCGACGCGCGACGGCGTCCATCGTCGATATGTCGTCGAGCGCGGTGACGACGACGACGTCCGCGCGCGCCGCGCGAGGTGGTTCGAGGGTGACGCGCGCGCGAGGGTGGGACTCGGGACGATGGCCGCGAGGCGGCGGCGGTGGACGTCCTCGGACATCCTCGCGTGGGACGACGCGGACGGGGGCGAACGGGAGGACGCTGAGGACGGGTGGGAGGGTGAGGACGCGAAGGGAGGCGGCGTCGATGGACGCGAGCGATGGGTCGTCGACCCTGGGGGCGAAGACGACGACGGAGACGGAGGGAAACCGAGGGTGGCCCGCGCTCGAGGTGTGGAGAAACCTGGGGCTGACGTGGAATTTCATCACGGCGTCGTCTCCCGAGGGGAAGCAGGTGATCAAGGCGGCGCACGCGAGCTCGGGAAATAAGTTGAGAGGGATATCGACGTGGAGGAAAGCGATGTGGGACGATGCGTCGAAGAGGGCGCCGATAACGTTTTTGGATTCGCACACGCCGTTGCCGGGGTGTCGAGGGTACAAGGTGTGTTGGGCGAGCGCGAGCGATATGCCGGCGGGACAGAAGAGGCCGATCGTGATGTTTTACGTGCAAGCGACGAGGAAGTTTTATTTTGAAGCGGACGTGGCGAGAGGGGCGATCGAGGCGGAGGAGATGGATGAGACGAGTTATAAGACGCCGCGAGAGTTGTTGGAGGCGCAAGAGAGAATTTTCAACATCAATCAAACCTTTGCCGAGGTGTACGCGGACATGTTGGAGGTGGATAAGCAATCTCGAGGTGATGAATGGGAGATGTTTGAGCAGACGCTCTTTCGACAGATCGAATCGGACGGAGCGCCGGTCAACGCTGGCGTGGACGAGGACGGCGACGAGAGCCTCGCGGCGACGTGGGCCAAGGGCCGCGGCGTCAGTCCGAGCGCGCTGTACACGCACATGGGCGTGCACTACGATTTCCACGGTCCCTCTGGAACTGTCTCTCGCTCCATCATCTCCACCGTCGGCGCCGCGCGCGGACTGGACACCTCGGGCTCGGGCTCGTGGAGAAAAGAAAAATGGCTCGACGCCGCCGCGGAATTGCGCGTCACGCCCGAGAGCACGCACGCCAATCTCTCCGCCGTCGGTCGTGGATGGAAGGTGTGTTGGATCGAGTCCGGGTCAAAGGACGTCGATGCGCCCACCGTGCTCGTCTGGGCGCCCGAGGCTGGGGAATATTTCAGTCTCGGCGCGATTAAAACCAAGGGTTCGTGCGCGGGTCAACCCATGGACGCCGTCTTGAGCGCCATCGTCGCCGTGGCGAGATCGGAGCCTCAACCGATCGGATTGAAGGAGGCGCTCGCGAGAGATCACGATTTCCTCGTGCTCATCGGTCGTGCGTCGCCCGATGCGTCCAAAGCCGCCTTCGAACCGTCCACCGACGCGAACGCGTCGTTTGACGATTCCGAAGAGGGCACGGTGTACGTCGAAGTCGAAGACGACGACGAGGACGAGGACGAGGACGAGGACGAGGATGAGGACGAGGATGAGGACGAGGACGAAGAGGGCATCGAACCGCTCGCGATGATGGGTGACGACGAAGACGTCGACGTCGACGCTGATCCATCCGCGTGGTCGTCCGCGCGTTTGGACGCCATGGCGACGGAAAAGTTCATCCTCGACGACGACGACGTCTTCGCGACGGGCTTCGACCCGTCGGAGGATCCGTTGCCGTCGAGCGTGAGCGAACTCGGTCTGGACGGCGTCCCAGCGCAGGATCAGTTTTACTCTCGATCGGCTGGATACCTGTCATTTGTCGAGGATGAATTCGACGACGACGATCTCAAGCGCGAACTCGGAATCGATCGCGACGACATGTACCGCGGACCGAAGGATTTCCCAGATTTATCCGAAAACCCGACGCCGACGCCGACGGAGGCGACGACGGTGAGTTTACGCGAGGCGTCACCGCGAGGTTTGCCCAAACCCGCCGACGCGTATCACGCGCTCGAACTCGATGGCATCGATTTCATCGTCTCCAAGATGAACGATGGACGATTGGATCTTCGCGAGGTGTACGTCGCCAGACGAGACGGGTACGGGCGCTTCGTCGAAGAGGCGAGACGCGTCGACACGTCGGCGTTCGTCTCGCTTCCTCCGGCGTACTACCAAGAGATCGCCTGGACCGAGATTCGCGTGAAGAACGAAGAAGATTTCGAGAGCGGGCGAATTCCCAACTTCAACACCACCGAGGAGCGCACGACCAAGGTGTTTTTAATCTTCGCCAACAACGCGCCCAGCGTCGCGTACGATCGAGCGTTGGATTTCACCAAACCCGTCGTGCAATTGACGAGCGAAGACGGTACCATGACCGCCGTCGCCGTCGGCGGCGCGACATCGAACCCAAACGCATCCCTCGTCATCAAAGACGGCGAGTTGTACTGTCTCGACGCCGCGGAAATGCCGACGTTTACGCAAGTCATCGAGGAATACGAAGACTCGCGCGCGCGAGACGGTCCGACGACGACGGCGGAGTTTTTAGCCGAGACCGACACCGACATCGAGGCCCAGGCGTTCGACGAGGAGGAAGACACGCCGGACGTCGATCAAATTTAGACGACGCGCATTCTTTCAACGATGCATGTATCATCACGACCCTCCTCGCGAGCGCGCTCGAAAAAGCGAAAAAGCGCACCGACACCGAATGCGCGCACCGCACGTTCCTCGCGACACACCGCGACGCGACGCGACGCGCATGTCCGACGCACGACGCGCGCGAACGACGATTGATAAAATCGATGACGCGTCCTTCTCGTCCGAGATTCCATCCTACGATGCCCTCATCGCGACGCACGGCGTCGGGGCGTTTTTCGAGCTCGCCAATGCGCCCGCGTTTCGATACGACGACCTGCGCGTGCGCCAGGACCAATCGGTGGTGGATTCGTGCGGAGGCATCGTGTGGGAATCGGCGTTTTGTCTCGTGAATTATCTGCGGGCGAACGCGCGATTCGCGGCGCTGATGACGCGAGAGGGGCGCGCCGCGGTGGAGCTCGGGTGCGGGTGCGCGCTGGTGGGACTCGTCGTCGCCAGGGATCACGGATTCGAGCGCGTGGTGGTGACGGATCAAGAGAAGGTGTTGGCCGATGTCACGCGGGCGAACGTGGCGATGAACGTCGAGGCGCTCGAGGCGCGAGGGGCGTCGACGGTGCCTCGAGCGATGGCGTTGGATTGGGAAAAAGAGGAGGAGTTGGACGCGGTGGCGGCGGCGGGTCCGTTCGACGTCGTGTTGGGTACGGATGTGTTGTTTTCGGTGCCACTCGTCGGAAAGTTGGTGAGGTGCGTCGAGCGATTGATGAGAAAGAAGAAGCACAGCGTGTGTTACGTGTGCGTGCAGCGGCGAAGTCCGGATGCGCACGAAGAGTTTTTGAGATTGGCCAAGGAAAAGTTTGAGTTTTTCCAGGCGGAGGACGTCTCGTTCGCAGAGGACGACGCGTGCGAAGTGTTCGAGTTGCGATGGAGACGCGAGGATCTTTTAAAGAGGAAACGGGATCGGCGTTGATGAGGTGTAGTCGTCTTCGAGTGGTCACATGACTGTACTGTATTAGCTATTGTCTAGTAGTTTATTTGTTCTTTTCGAGAATGGTCAATCCAGACTCGCGCGCGAGCTCCAAGAGCCATTTCAATTCGGTCGGAGCGAAATACTTGTAAATACCGTACTTCGGATCCGCCGATATTTCGACTACGTGCGTCGTTCCGCTGCGCATGGCGGCTTCAACTTGCGCCGCTTGAATCACGAGCGAAGGTACGCACACGGCTCGACACAGAGTGTGCACCAACGCGGAACTGTTTCCGTCGACTGATTGGACGTCGAGCGTGACTTCTTCACCCGGAAGGTCACCCTTGACACAGTCAGACATGGCGAGCGCGATGTCTTGATACAGCTCGCGTCGATCGTAGTCGCCAAAGTCGGCTGAGATTTGGACGACGACTTGTCCGTATTCGCCCTCCTCTCTCGCCGGACTTTCGCCGCGCTCGATGCCGCGTGTCGCGCTCACCTTGACGGAACCTTGCTCAAACTTGGACGCGAGTAACGTCTCTAAATCTCGAGCGATATGCTCTACGTCCGTGGAAGACCCTTCGTCGTACGACTTGAGCACTGGGATGGCGACGACGCGAAGGAGCGCGTTCGCGGTGTCCTCTTCGGTGTCGTCGACGTACAGCTCGTCGTCGTCAAGCCAGTTCTCCGAACGAAGAAGCTCGAGAACTGTCTCAATGACATGTTCCGCCGCTTCTAATTCATCGCCGACGATGTCCATCGTCGCATCCGGAGGGTACGGACGCGTGTTTTGTGCGCGCGTCTCCAGCCGTCGCGATTCGTTCACGGTCCAAATTTCCTTCCAACCAGATATAGCTTCCGTCGCGGCGAGATAACGCGCCCAGTCGCCAATCTCGGCCGCGGCACCCGCAGCACCGTTCACCGTGGCGATTTCTTGCACATTACCCGTGAGTTCGTCGACGAGAATCGATCGCGATCTGGACTCGCCGTCAACGGGTCCGTCGACGCTAAAGACGTTGACCGACGTCCGTTGGCACATGAGCTGACGAATCAACAGACAGGCTTGTTTCGCAGCCTCCGGATACGTTTCCTTCGCGACGCACGCCCACTGAAGCATCAAACGCCGATGGTCTGGCCCACGATGAACGTTTTCGAGACTGATCGAGTCTCGAAGCGCGCGAGTGACGATTGCTCGCCAACCACTGAGACCCTCCATCTCCATCCAAAGCGACGCTTCGGCGAAGCACAGCGCCTTGCGAGAGTGCACGGCCGGTGCGAGTAAGTTGAGGAAGTTTGCGTACGTCTCAATGAGCAGCGGGTGGCGCAGGTGCACCAGGTACGCCGGCACGAGTGCGTATCTCTTGTTGGCAATCAGGTGGACGACGTACAAATTCAACACCTTGTTCAAGTGATAGTAGAGTTCACCACCCGGAGATAAACCACCACCTTCGGCCAGCAGCGATTCCAAAAAGAGCAGTGCGTGCGCGACGAAACGAGTGAGCCCGGCGTCGAGCGGTTTTAAACTCACGCGCTCGCCTTCGCTTGCGAGCTCCTCCTCTGGGAAAATCCACTTCATCATGTGCTCGAGGAGCAGTTCCTTCGTTTTGCCTAGAATCAAGTGCGTCTGCACGGTACGGTGCGCGTCCGCGTCTGGGAATTTCTCTGGCATCTTCACCAAGAGCACCTCTTCCACAGACTTTGGCGTCGCGTTGATGACGTCTCGCGTCGGCCAGCGCGGCTCCCCAAGTCGATCGACCGATTCGTCGGTTGTTTCCAGTTCAGTCGGATCCCGAATGACATTTCCCGGCTCAAAGTTCGGCGCGTCGGCGAGGACGTTGCCGGTGTTGATCACCGCGTCGACGCGAAGATCGAACAGAGCGCGAGCGTACGCCCAAGCCGTCGATTCCCAGTCGTCTTCGCACGCTGGCAAGACCGTCTGTAAATCGCCGCACAACGCCCCGTACACGCTCGCTTCGTACTTGGCGGCCGGTGCTTGCGACATTTTTCCAGCGTTTTCTATGTGTCGAGCCGCGACCATGCACGTCCACTTCCAAAGCGCGCGATGCGAAGGTCCCACGCCGTCGCATTCGGCGGCGCACGAGTCGTCGTTGAGATCGACTTCGTTTTGCGCCTTCAGCGAATCCTCGTCGCGAAGCGCCAGAAGTCTGCGAATGTCGCGTTCGAGATCGTCGTCTGCGGTCAACCCAACCGGTGCGGGTCCCCAACCGGACGCACCTCCGAGCGACGCGGCGCGCCAGTGTTGACCAACCTTGGAACACAAGTCGCGCGCCTCTTGCACGCGCCCGGCTCTGATGAGTTTCCACAGACGTTTGCACAATCGAACCTCAGCCTCCGCGTTGGAGGGATGCAAGGCCGATTTCGTGCGCATGGGTCCGTCCGGATCGAGCGACGTCGCGAGAGGATTCCCATCGGGATCGCACTTGGCCGACGAGTCGAGGGCGTCGGCGGTGGCGCGCCAATCGCATTCATCTCGCAAAAAACGACCGTCGTACGCCGTACCGTCCAACTCGGCGCGCCGAAGGGCCGACGCCGCGTTCGCCTCTAACCAGGCGATTATTCTGTTCAATCTAAAAGTCACCGGATCGCGAGCTTCGTCGCGAGACGCGCATCGCAATCGACTGCGCAGCGGCGGCGCGAGAAAATCTCCGCTCGCGCCGCCGTCCACTCTCGGCGTCGCGTCGAGCAGTTCGAGCTCCTTCGCCGCGCTCTCTCGTTCGACGGTGGCGCCGTCACCGAGTAAATGGTAAATTAACGACCACGAGTGCGCCTCGCGCTCGAGCACCTCGGCTTCCTCGACATCCTTATTGGCCAAGCTCGGCGCTCGACGCCTCTTCGCCTCGCTCCTCATCCGCAACTCTCGCGCGCGCAGCCAACACGCGTCCTCGAACATGGCCGCCGCCGCGCCCGCACCGATACCCTCCCGCTTCACCCTGGACAGCACTTCCGCGAACGCAAACTCCTCCGCGCGCTCGTCGTCCTCCGCGCTCGCCGCCGCGCTCGCCGCGCCCTCTCCCTCCGCGCCGAGCCCGCCGCCGAAACCCTCACGCATCGCCGCCGCCGCCGCCGCCAACGCCCCATCCCCCCGATCGTCCATCACCATCGCATCCGGCGCGTCCACGGGCACGAGCGGATTCAGCGCCCCGCGCTCGTCACCCTTCGCGTACGACGCGTCTTCGCCGTCCGCCGCCGCCGCCGGCGACCCTCGCGTCCCGCGCGACCAATCATCCGTTGTCTCCACCCCCCCCGCGTCCTCGACCACTCCCACCGCGTCCATCGACGACATCACCTCCCAACGCTCCCTCGACCTCGTCTCCCGCGCCTCCGTCCCGCGCCGCTCGCGCGTCCCACGCCCTCCACCGGTCGTTCGAACCGTTCGAGCGCGCGCGCGTTCGATCGCGCGCGCGTCACCCGCACCGCGCCCCGCCTCGCCGAGCGCGACCGACGCGCGCGAACGAACGCGCGAACGACGCGTCCCGCGCGAACGAACGCGTCCCGCGCGAACGACCGAACGCCTCGCGCGCGTCGCCCTCCGACGAGACGCGTCGCGATGATTCATTCATTCATTCATTCGGATGACGACGCCCGCGCGTGCACACACACATACATAAATATACACCACATGGGACTCTCCACCACTCGACTACGGACGCGAGACCACACATGCGCCATTGACGAGTCACGACCCGGCATCGACCACCCACGCCGAGAGATAACGATGCGCGAGGGATGACGACGACGCGCGCGCACACCTCGACGCGCGAGAGAGAGACGTCGAGCGACGCGAACATGGCGGGTGCGTCGACGCGCGGTTGGATGGGACGACGCGCGTGGGATCGCGCGATGGGAGGCGAGGACGCGAACGGGACGGTCGTGGGCGACGCGCGCGTGGATGCACGAATGAATGAATGAATGAATGAAGCGCGCGCGTTCGTGAATCGCGCGTGGGGGATGCGCGCGGTGGTGACGGTCGTGCGAGTGGTGTGCGTGATGACTGCGGTGGTGATGACTGACGCGGGACGCGGTGCGCAGGTGATTTACCTCCCGGATTCGGCATGCCGCCGGGGGCGATGGGCGGCGCGGGCGGCGCCGGGTCGCCGTTCGACATGGAAAAGCTTCGAGAGATGTTGGATGATCCGGAGATTAAGAAGATGTCGGAACAGATCGCGAATGATCCGAGTTTCAAGGTGATGGCGGAGCAGATGCAGGCGAACATGGCGAACATGCAGTCGCAACTCGGGGCGTTGCCGGGAGGCGCGCCCGGGTTCGGCATGCCGCCTGGGGGCGCGATGGGGATGCCGGGCGGCGGCATGATGCCGGGCGTGCCGGGCGTGCCGGGCATGCCGGGCATGGATCAAGCTGCCGCGATGGAGGCCATGCAAGGGGTGATGCAAAACCCGGCGTTTATGCAGATGGCGAAGAAGCTCGGGGAGCAAATGATGGAAAACCCCGAGATGAAGGCGATGATGCAGACGATGAACGACCCGGCGACCGCCGAAAAGATGAAGGCGAAGATGGAAGAATTGAAGAATGATCCAGAAATGAGCGAAATCATGAAGGAGATCGAGACCGGTGGTCCGCAGGCGATGATGAAGTACTGGAACGATCCTAAGATTTTGAAGAAGATCAACGCCGCGATGGGCGACGTGAACCCGATGTTCACCGCGGGCATGCCGCCGGTCTCTGAACCGGAAGCGGAAGCCGACGAGGAAGAGGAAGAAGCCGAGGAAGACGAGGAAGAATCCGTCCTCACCGCGGCGTCCGAAGGCGACGTCGAGGCTTTGGAAGGCTTCTTAAAGGCGGGACAAGACGTCAACATGAAGGACGCCGAAGGTCGCACCGCGCTCCACTTCTCGTGCGGTTACGGGGAGGTCAAGTGCGCCGAGATCCTCATCAAGGATGGTGCGAACGTTAACGCCACGGATAACAACAAGAACACGCCGTTGCACTACGCCGCGGGTTACGGTCGCGTGGACCTCGTCGAGCTTTTGGTCAACGGCGGCGCCTCCGTCACGCTTCAAAACAACGACGACAAGTCTCCGTTGGATGTCGCCAGGTTGAATGACCAAGATGACGTCGTCGCGGCGCTCGAAAAGGATGTTTTCCTGTAGGTTCGCGCTCGATCTCTCTCAAGGATGATTCTAATCACACGATAGCGAAAGTTGTTCATGGACAAATTCCAAATATCTTCACATCGCTACCTGTTCCGCTAATTCTGGTAGTGCCTAGGACTAAACGTACAACCCGTGTTCGGCGTCGACTCGTTCCCGAATGTTCGTCCCCGGTCGACAAATCTTTTCAAACACATCGGCGCGCATCACCGCGAGCGCGGTGTTATCTACCAGCGCCGTCACCGTGCACCGCCGCGGAATTCGATCCCGCAAGACTTCGTAGTCTCCTATGATCGCACCTCTGATGAACTTGGCGACTTCAACCTCCGCCGAGTCATCCGCGCGCTTTAAATCCATCGCACGCTGCCGAATCGCCGGTGTGGCGCTGTACGCATCGTTGTTGAGATGCGTGAATTGCGTCGGGATGGGCCGCAACACTGACATCGGATCCTTGACAAACTCGAGCGCCTCTGGCGTGTGCGCCCGCGGATGTCGCGGGTGCACGAGCTTCGTCGCCGCGCACGCGCCTCGCACGACAAAATACACGCAGTACCCACCTTTCATCGCCTCTTCGTCGCTCCAAGACTGTCCCTCCGCGAGCACGCGTTCGCCTTGGTTAAAAATCACTTGTTTCGCGAGCGCCTTTTTAAACAATTCCCTCTCTCGCATCCCACCCCCGAACGCGTCCGGATCGCGCACCACGTCGATCTCCGACACGAACGCCTCGATCGTCTCCTCGCTCGCGTCCGGTCCGCACTCCACCTTGGTCGACGTCACGTCGCCCACGCTCTCGTCTAAAATCGTCGCCGCGCCGACGAGCACGTCCGTGCCCTCCTCCCCCGCGTCGCTCGCATCGCTCACTGTCGCCTGCGAATCGGTCGACGATTCTGATTTTCCATCATCCGACCGCGTCCCGCTCCCATCGCGCTCGTCGTCGTCGCGCTCGTCGTCGATTCCGTCGACGGAGCGCGAGACCGCCGACGACGAGTAATCCGAAAACTCGGACGAGCGCGACGAGTACGACGAGTACGACGAGTACTTCGACCCGTCGCGAGAGTCGGTGAACGTTCCGGCGCGCGCGCCCTCGCTCGCGGTGCCGTCGTCGCGAGACGAGCGCGACGCACGCGAGACATCCTCGGGCGCGCCGTTCGCATCCTCCTCCTTAAAACGCGCGCACGGCAGGGCCAAGGAGACGACCCGAAGGAGTCCGCACCGCGCGTCGCGACGGGTGATCGTCATGTCGCGTCGCGCGCGTTGAGGGCGCGCGCGCGCCCGGGCGGGCGAGGGACGCAGTGAGGCGCGACCGCCGACGAATGAATGTACGTCTACGAGCGAGCGAGTACACTACACGAATGAATGGTGAACGCGCGACGACGTCCGATTCGACGCCGTCGCGGTTCGAGACTAGTAAACGTCGCGAGCGAACGGTCACCTCACGCGCTTGGCCATGAGAAGTTTTCTCTGATTTTTCACGACGTCGTACGGCGTGCGAAACGGCCTATCCAACACTTTATAGCCGCACCGTTCGTACGCTCGAAGCGCCGCGTCGTT
This sequence comes from Ostreococcus sp. SAG10, assembly GCA_009618215.1. Lineage (NCBI taxonomy): Eukaryota > Viridiplantae > Chlorophyta > Mamiellophyceae > Mamiellales > Bathycoccaceae > Ostreococcus > Ostreococcus sp. SAG10. The sequence continues at coordinate 12,810 of VIBB01000009.1, read as the reverse complement.
TTCCTCGTACACGTGAAGCGTCGTGAGATTGAAGCCCCACGTGATGGCGACTTTTTCGCCCGCGCGAACGAGCGACGTCGCGATCCTTTGTCCTCGAAAATCTTCGTCGACGCACATGCACGACAGATACGCGTACTCGTCGTCTCGCGTCGACCCGCGCACGTCCTCGAGCGCGCGCATCACCTCAAAATCTCGTTGCACGCTCAATTCGATCGCACCGATCAATCGTCCCTCCTCGGATTCCATCACGAGCGGCGCGAAACGACCCATCGCCGCGTACGCGTACTTTTTCCGCAGCGCTCCCAAGACGTCCAGCTCAAAGTACGCCCGCAGCGGCGCGTCCAACGGCGTGAACCCGACCGCGCGTCCCATCACGGGATCATAAAACGCCTCCGCCTGCAGCGCGGCCACCGCTCGAAGCTCTCGCGCGCGGCAAAATCGAACGACGCGCCCGCGCACGTCCCTGCGCACGCATCCTTCGGGCGCCTCCCCTTCACCACGCGCGACGACGCGCGCGCGCGACGCAGACGACGACGACGACGACGACGACGACGCGCGCGCCCGTCTTCCCCACCACGCGTCCGTCCCCGCACCGCTCGCCCATCCCGAGAACACGCCCGGGGCGGCGCGCATCCACCCGCGACGCGTCACAATGCGGCCGAGCCCGAGCCTCGCGCGTCGTCTCGTCGCCCTTCCGTTCTCGACGCGCGCGCGCTCGAGGACGAGAGTACGCGCGACCGCGACCGCGACCGTTTCGCCGATCGTCCCGCATCGCGACGCGCCTCGAGACGACGCCCGAGACGACCGGACGACTGACGTCCCGAGCGTGCGTGCACTTTTTCAGAAACCATTCGCGTTCGCGTCTCGCGCCATGGCGACGACGATCACCTTCGTCACGGGAAACGCGAAAAAGCTCGAGGAAGTGCGCGCCATCGTCGGTGGAGACGGGTCGTTCGCGCTGACGTCGAAGAAGATCGACCTTCCCGAGCTTCAGGGAGAACCCGAGGACGTGGCGCGGGAAAAGGCGCGACTGGCGGCGGCGGCGCTGGGCGGACCCGCGCTCGTGGAGGATACGTCGCTGTGTTTCAACGCCCTGAACGGATTGCCCGGACCGTACGTGAAGTGGTTTTTAGAGAAGACGGGACACGAGGGATTGAATAACATGCTGGCGGCGTACGAGGACAAGTCGGCGTACGCGCAGTGCGTCTTCGCGTACGCCTCGGGACCGGACGACGCGGAACCGACGACGTTCGTCGGAAAGACGCACGGGAAAATCGTCCCCGCGCGCGGACCGACGGATTTCGGGTGGGATCCAGTGTTCGAACCCGACGGATACGACGTGACGTACGCGGAGATGGATACGGAGACGAAGAATTCCATCTCGCACAGGTTTCGAGCGCTCGAAAAGTTTCGCGCGCGCGCGGCGTCCATCGTCGCGCGCGACGACGCGTGATCGCGCGCGTTTTGAGTGACACGTCCACGCATCTTCCGAATTCGTTCGCCCTCTCGCCCGTCGACCGACCGATCGATCGATTCTTCGCGCGCGCGCGTCACACCGCGACGCGCCGCCGTCGACGCCGCGGGACCGCGCCCAGAGATTATGGAAAACCCGTACGAGCGCGCGCGCGCGGCCAACATCGCGAAGAATCGCGCCATCATGGTCAAGCTCGGGATACTCGCGAGCGATCTTCGCGCGCACGACGGTCCGTCGTCGTCGTCGTGCGGCGCGCGCGAGGGAGACGTCGACGAGAATTCGAAACCGGCGAGGACAGCCAAGAGACGGCGAGCGCGCGCGACGGCGACGGAGGCGACGACGGCGGTGCGTCGATCGTCGAGACGACGCGTCGAGACATCGCCCGTCGTCGATGTCGATGTCGAGGAGGAGGAGGAGGCGCGAGACGACGCCGCGCACGAGACGGCGGCGCGGGAGTACGCGAGCAGACACGCGGGGAAACAGGCGAGAGCGGCCATCGTGGGGACGAATTCGTATCAACACACGCTCATGCGCGTGCGGACGATGGATGATAACGCGTTGAAGCGACGGGTGGAGACGATCGAGCGCGCCAAGGGGAAACACTGCGTGACGAAGATGCGTTTGTTCGCGCGCGTCTTGTATTTGGAGGGCAAGGCGGAGCTGGCGGGGGAGGCGGCGGAGAGTTTAGAGCGATTGATCGATGCGTTGGGGGATCCGGAGGAGGATGAGACGAATAAGGCGCGAGAGGATCACGCGAGGGAGTGCGCGGCGGCGCGAGCGGCGGGAACGGAGACGATGGTGTTTCACTGCGACGCGACGACGAATTTGGACGACGCGAGCGTGTACGCGGACGTCGTCCGAATCGAAGCCGAGGCGTCCAAGGAGGAAGCGAATGAGACGGGGGCGATGGACGCCGCGTCGACGATCAACGTGCCCAACGTGAACGCGTGGCAACGCGCCGCGGTGAGACTGTCGGGGAGAGACGGCTTGCTCGGCGGTTCCGGCAACTTTGTGAGCCTGAGCAACAAAGACGGCACGTATCACGTCGAGCGAGCGACGAAGGAGATGAAGCAAAAGATTATTCGTAAACCGCCTCGATGAACGATTAGATGAACGATTGGATGACTGTAAACCGATACGACCGATACGACCGATACGACCGATACGACCGATACGACGCCATAGCTCGACACGCGACCATGCGCGCGGTGTCCGCGCCGTCGACGACGACGAGCGTCTCGTCGCGCGACGAGAGACGATGCACGCGCCTCACGCGACGATTTTCGCGCGCGCGCGTCGCGCGTACGCTCGCGGAGGACCGCGATGACGCCGTCTCTGGATGCACCGAGTGTTCGCTACCGAACGAGCGCGCGCGCGCGGATGCGATCGCGCGCGCCATGGCGCTGCCGCGAAACGGACACGCGCGCGCGCTCGTGATCGGCGTCGAGACGGGGGCGCTCGCGGTGGCGATCGCCGGCGGTGACGACGCGGCCGGGTGCACAGCGTTGTGCGTGGACGCGTCGAACGCCATGCTCGATCGGTGCGCTGAGGCTCTCGGACGCGGACCGGGAGGGAAGGCGCTGGAGAGCGGCGTGAACGTGCTCGGGAACGAACACGGGGTGAGGTTTTTGCGAGCGAGCGATACGAAGGCGTTGAAGCCGTATCACGGTCCGTTCGACGCAGCGGCGTTCAACGCGCACTTGGTGGATAGAGGCGACGAAGAGGCGATCGTGGACGCGTTGACGAGGGTCGTGATGCTGTGCAAACCGGGAGGTAGAGTGGTGATCTCGGAGCGCCCCGCGGGGGCTGTGGAGGGTGGTGTCGACGGTGGGTTTGATTTCTCGAGCATTGTGAGACGACTTCCTCTCGCGGCGGTCGGATCCGCCGGTAAGGATTTGAGCGCTCAAGGATCGTTGCGCGCGGACGACGACGAGAATCCGTTAGTGCTCACGATTCCCAAGGCGTTCGAGTTGTCGAAGCGTTTCACGCTCGAGGCGCCCGTCGTGACTGGGTTCGGCAGAGGGAGTAAACAGATGGGCGTGCCGACGGCGAATTTGGATCCTGAACTGTGCGGCGGCGAGGCATTTTTGAGCACGCTTCCTCTCGGTGTTTTCTTCGGCTGGGCAAAACTTGCCGACGAATCTGCGTGGCACGAGTGCGTGCTCAACGTGGGTAAGAGACCGACGTTCGTGGACGGAGACGGAACGACGATTGAAGTGCACGTGATGGGTTCGACGGACGCGACGCCGGAATACGATAGAGATTTCTACGGAGAGACGATGCGGGTGGACGTGTGTGGTTTCATACGCCCAGAGTTGAGATTTGATTCTCTCCCAGAGCTCGTGGCGCGCATCAAGACGGACATCGGCCTGGCGCGCAACGCACTTGCGTCGGGCGCGCACGCGCATCCGACTGAATAATTTGTAATTCATACGATTCATCGCGATGCGAAAGACGCGAGCGACGAACCGATCGACCACTGAACGCAGCGCGATTCCGTCTCGAAATATCGACTCGTCTGCGATTACAAAATATGATTAAACATTCGAGCCGTTTCGATGTAATGCCTCGCGAGGGGCGTCGAGCGAGCGACCGCCGGGAGTCGCGATGATCATCGGAGTCACGTCCGTCCAACAAAACCGTGTCGGAATAACTTTCAAACGTCTCTCGTCACCGTCATCGCGATTCACCCTCATCGCTCGCGTTCACACCCCCCATCGAGGCTCTCGCGCGCGCGCGCCCTCGTCCGTCCCGCGCGGCGTTTAGGCTTGCGCCTTCATCACGTCTTCGATAAACTTCCCGAGCTTACCCTCCGGTCCGCCCTTACCGTCGACGAGGTGCGACCCCTCCGCCTTTTTAGAGTACAGAAGCTCCTTGGTGTCTAATCGCAACACCTCAAACGCTCCCTTTCTCCACAACGCGTTTTCGCCGCCCGGGATGGGCTTCTCCGCCTGATTCTCCAGGTACCCCCCCTGTCCCTCCGGCACCGTCTCCTTCAACACCGCGTCGTCGTTATACGTGAAATCAAACTTCCCCGGTAAAGCCTCGTTCGTCTTATCGATGAACATCTTCACCCGGGGCATGTAGTTTCACTTCTCGCAGTACTCGATGTGAATGGGAACGCCCGCGCGCGTCGTCATCGCCGCGCCTCTTCCTCGTCTCCCACTCACCGCGGTCGCGCCCGCGCGCACGCGCGCGCCGAACACCGCGCTCGTACTCGCGGCGATCATCCTCGACGCACGATCCGTCGAGTCAACCTCTCCCGCATCCATCCGTCGAGCGGTCGAGCGGTCGATCGCGCGGTCGATCGATCGATCGATCGCGCCCTCGCGCCCTCGCGCCATCGTTTCACCGATCACGACTCGACGCGAGGGGGGGCCACGGCGACGACGACCGAAGGGGGGGGTCGCGATCACCGGTCCCGACTCGTCGCGGTGTCTACACGTCACCACGCGTCTGATTTTTATCCCCACCGGGACGGGACGCCTATACGTGCGGGACGCATCCATATGCACACCCACATCGAGCCCATCTCTTTCGGACGTTCGATCGCGATCGCGCCGATCCCGCGCCGATCGCGCGCGTCTCGCGACGCCTCGGACGCTTTTTCGCCGGGACGGTCGCACACGGTGGCGCGCGCGAGGACGACGGGAGACGACGACGGGAGACGGGAGACGAGAGACGGGAGACGGGAGACGAGAGACGCGAGACGGGAGACGCGAGACGCGAGACGCGCGCGGAGACGACGTCCGTCTCGACGTCTCGACGAGGGAGGCCGTGGGACGAGGCGAGAGGACGGCGTCGGTGCGCTTTTTCCACGCGCGTGTGGGCGCGAGGGAGGGACTCGTTCGCCGGTCATCACTCATCACTCGTCGTGGGTGACGATTCGCACGGATTCGAGGAATCGTCGCGACGAATCTCGACGTCGCCGACGCGAGGGGGGGCGTGATTTGTGTCGTGCGGTTTCGGGTGTTTTCTAAAGCGCTCGAGAGGGAGAGGGAGAGGGAGAGGGAGAGGGAGAGGGAGAGAGAGACGGTGAGAGACGTACCGTGATTTGATAAGAGGTGCGAAGAGATCGATACAAAAATGATGATGCGGCGGACGGAATCGATGCCGGCGCTGCGCGCGAGAAAGAGGGCGGTGAGGGAGGCAAAGGCGGCGACGCGCGGGGAGAGCGACGAGAGCGACGAGACGACGGCGGACGGGTTCGTCGAGGAATGGGAACGCGGAGACGGGGTCACGGAGTGTGAGGAGCGCGTGGGAGGCGAGCGCGCACGCGAGGAAGGCGCATTCGATGGCGCTCGACCGACGGTGCTTGTGGTGGATGATTGCGCGGTGAATTTGCGAGCGGTGACCAAGGTGCTGCAGGCGACGTTTACGTGCGACGTGCGCGTGGAACTCTCGAGCGATGGGCGCAAGGGTATTCAGCAATACGAGGCGTTGCAAAATGATCCGATGTGTGATTTGATGTTGGTAGTCATCGACTATAACATGCCAGAATGCAATGGAGTGACGGCGGCGCAGTACATGCGAGCGTTGGATGGGAAACCGGCGACGCGCGGCAACGCTGGCGCGAACGCTCGAGCCAAGGGTGACGCTCGTGAGCGGGTGGCGATCGTGATGTACACGACGGAGTTAGAAGTGTTACTTCCTGCGTTGGTCGATGGCACCATAAATGACCGTTTACCAAAGGTTTGCACGCGAGAGCGATTTTCCAAGGTGCTGGTGAAACATCTAAAGGCCAAACATTTGCGTTTTGTCTTACCAGAGTGGCGCAACGCTGAAGGATCATTCCGAAGATTTAGTTGCAACGATAAAGGGAACATCGAATCAGAGATGGAGTCGTTCGGCTCTTTATCTCTGGATACGATCGATGAAGAGACGGTACTCGAGGAGGGAAAAGTATTCGCGAGCGCAGAAAAACGAGGAGCAAAGCGGTCTCGAGGAAGTCGGCATTCGCGCACGGTTAAAACGCGGAAGGGCGATGACGGGGAGATGATCGTTTTGCAAGAGTCGAGCACGCATCACGAGGATGGTCGCACGCGAGGCGTGTTGAATGGCTTTACAAAATCTGTGAAGCAGTTGTTGGCGAAACGCTCGCAGCCGACGGTTCGCGCTCAACGCAAGGAGGTGAAACGCGTTCAACTAAGAGATTTCTTTGAGTCTGGTGCACAAACGCACCAAGCTAGCGTACGCGCGCGCTCATTAGATGTAGTATTCCCGCGTTACTCCATGTGAGTAGGGTCACAGTATGATGTATATTACATGTGTAATCATTTCAACAGTTTGCCCGGTAGAAGAGTTGCATCTATGATCCCTTGCGGTACGTCGGGTTCCTCTGAGTTGAATGCGCTTCGAATCGCTAACGCTTGCATTCGTCGCAACGCTTTTTTCGTTATCGTCTCAGCTTTTGTCTCCTCCTCTTGGGCGATGTTGATCGCCTCTCCCTTACTATGTCGACGAACGTCGGCGAGCATTGGCCACGCAACTTTCCTACGCTGGAACAACTCGATTTGACCGGGATACTTTGGAACCACGTAATCGAGATCGGCGGTAGATTTGAATCGAAGTCCTTGGTTATCCGAAACTGGCGGGGGCGTTTCTGTTTCAACCTCGTCCTTCTTCAACCACATCCAAGAACCGACTGCGTCGTTCGCACCCTGATCAACGACGAGTGAGTTGATTCTTCGTTCGTGGTTGGACTCGACGGCGACGTGTCGTTTGTGAACGTCTCCATCGTCGTACATAGCGCGGGCGACGCGTTGGGAGAACGGCTCGATTTGATAGATGACCGATGAGTCGTTCTCGGGGGCGGCTGCGACGCCGAACCCCTCGCTTCCCTTCACGAGCCACTTGCCCGCGGCGGCGGCTTCCGTCCGATTAACGACGTAGGGCATGTTTGTTTTCACGCGATACGAGGACCGAGCACCGCACTCTGACAGCATGCGCGCTATGCAAAGTCGGATACTTATGACAGACTGGTATCGATCCTGCGATGCGCGAAACAAGTCTTCAGCCGTACCCCACAGATAGAGCACGTTACCGGTATTCAATCTCGCGTCGGGTCCTTGACGTTCGCCGATCGGTTGTAAAGAAATTGAGGTCGGATCAGCGCCTTCCATGAGCATGTAGCGAACGATTTCCTCGCAACCAAGTTTCCTCGACTCGGCACGAATCGCCGCGGTGACAGCCCACATCAGAGGATAACTTCTCAACGACACCGAATCTGGTGGCTCCAGTGTGAAATCGTCATCAAGCTTTTCGTTGAGAGCCGTTATATCCCCGTCGTTGACGTATCTATCCCGGAGTTCTCTGTAGCGTTTGATGCGATGCGACTTCAACTGATTCCTCGCCGTAACCGCTTCAATCTCTGTTCGCGGTGCGAGTACCGAGTGTAAACCAATCTTGTTGACGTCAGCTCCTTTCTTGATGCACTGTTTCGCCAATGCTATGCCGGTCTCAATTTGACTTTGCGATGGGGCCGTCGCGGCACCGTATAAAGCAGCAAATAAAGGAGTGTACTCGTATGGAACCAAGCCAACGCCATATTGCTTCAACAGTGGGTTTCTGGCAAACGCATCAATGTTATCCGTCGCACTCCGTTCTATGAGAGCTATTGCGACTGCCATGGTCGTCTTCGCGCGTGATTCGTGACGAATCTCCAGTTCTTCACGTGTCAACGGACGAATTGTTTCCCAATCTCCGTCAAGGACCTGAGCATCTCCATTCTCGCTGCGAGAAGCAAACCCACTCACCTCGTTGTATAATTTTTCCATCTCCGTTTCATCCGGCTTATCTCTCTCCTCGTCAAACTCCTCGTCTGATTCCCACGCGGGAGGTTGTTTCGAGTCTGATGCGGCTTCAAATGTGCTTTCACTAAGCTGTTTGGGAGAGTGAGTATGCACACCGCTATCATTCGCCTCGACGCGACTCTCGTCCCCTTTCGTCTTCAATGCTTGGGCTCGAATGCCAACATCTTTCAAGCGTGTGGGCACGATGTTTCCGTGCACAACTTTCGCAATATCTCGCTCTTTATGCTCTTCAGCTTCACGTATATCCCATTCCGTCTCCTTAATGTTGACTTGTTGTAGTTGTTCGGTGATTGAAAAGTCTGTATCCTCAGAAGAAGACTCATATATATTCCTGTCGCTCAACGTAGATGAGACGTCCGAAGGATGATGCGTGTTGGTGTTATTCAAAGCACGTGTTCGCAAAGCGCGCTCCTTTTCTTGGTTTGCCTTTTTCGCCAATTCGATTGCCCTCGCTTCGACCGACGTGTGACCGACGATGACAGTACGCACAAGACCGGGAATGTCTCGACGAGCAGCTAAATTAGCTGGACCAAACCGAGAACCTTCCGGACGTAGCACACCTTGAATCATTTTAAGAGCAGGAGGTCCGCGCTTTTCTGCGTTTAGACCATCGTCCGAAGCTTCTTCGACGGTGTACGCGTGCTGATCGGTCGGCCGGTCTGGGCCCAATCTTTCAAGGACGGCTCTCATTCGTACTTTTTCGATGTTGTCGTCTTCTCTCATTTCAGAGACGATTTCATCTCGGGTCTGTACAATTTTTTCGTAAAAACTCGGAGTGTCTTCGCCCTTTTTGTAGTAGATGCTGGGGTGTCTCTTGAGAACGGCGTGTTCCAGAGCGTGCTTGACAACATTGTCCATACTATCACTCTTTCCTGAATCTAGCGGCGCTTCGGGCTCAGCCGCCTGGTTAAGTCGCAATAAAACTTCTGCGACGTTTACCTTGTCATGCTCGAGCTTTTCTTCGGGCGGTGGCAGCGGCTCGGCGGCCCGTATCGCAGCCGTCACGGCCATGGCGACCAGGCTCCCTTCAACCCAAGAGTAGAAATTCTTGCCGATCATTCTCCTGACATCAGCGCCAGCATCGAGCAAAACTAAGACGAGCTCTAGTGACTCTTTATGTCCCTCTTTTGCTCCGGCTTCAATGGCCCAAAACAAAGGCGGGTATTGACATTCGCCTACCCGAGAAGGAAGCGCCGGGAACGGTGCTCCGAAATTAAAGTTGCTCACCGAACCAAACATGGAAGATCTCACCGACTCAGAATCGTCATCAGCCCCAGAATCTTTGATTTTGTTTAGATGTGCGACTTCGTTGAAGATTTTGCCGAATTCTAGTACGCTCATCTCGTCCTCGCTCAGGTCGTACTGCTCGCCAGCTTCAACCAGATCAAGTTGCATCGACGGACTTCTGAGTCTGTGTACAACCGATGCCACTTGCGCGTTCTCCTCGGCGTGCGAACCAATCATAGTATCCTCTGGCAGCATGGCGAATGATACGGGCGGCAATAAGTGATTCGTCAGCTTAATTGCTTCGAGATAGGCAGGTGGTACTTCCTCGTTGTATACTTCGACGCAACACAAGTTTGGGTCTGCTCCCATGTTGATTAATTGTTTTATCAGCATTAATACTTTGCCCCGATCTGCTTTACCAGCGCGTAAAGCATGTATTAGCTGAATCAACGTCGTACTTTTACTGCCATCCGGGAAGATTGCGTTGAGATCAACGACGGCGTTACGAGGCAGGAGCTTTAGCATGGCGTCATCCGCACCTTCTACGCCATGGTAGAGCGCCAACGCTATGGTGAAAAGCGGAGGCGCAGAGATGGGATACGGACCTAGGCCACGTGTGTTGATGTCTGCGTCATGTTCGAGGAGCAAATCAAAGAGCGGATAGACCTCGAGCATATTCCTTGCGATGTAACCACACACCATGGTCAACGGAGTCGCACTGGTTTCGGCGCACGTGTGCGCAAACTCTCTTCCAAGAGGCATCCGTACGTTTGGGTTGACCCCAAGCTTCAATAAGGATTTGGCAACATCGATACAATCGAGCCTCGCCTGTGTCGCTCGATTGAAAACGAGCACATCATTTTCATCACCGAGCGCCAACTTCTCGCTGACTTCAAGTAATGCTTTGTCTGTGTTTTCAATGAGAGAGATCGTAACTTGCTTTGCCATGGCAATTAAGCTCTCAAAACGTGCGTTACGTCTCGTGCACGCTTGCGCACGGGCTCGTTCAAGCTCTTCGGGTGTCCTCTTTGCCTCATCGAACACGCCGGATTTTGTTCGAAGCATTTCCTTAGTAAATCCGACGACAAAGGATTTTCCGTCTTCATCTGTGTACATGGTGGCACCCTCTTCGTCTACCGCCACAGATTCCTCTTCGTCTACCGCCACAGATTCCGGAGGGTTCGAAACATCTTCGCTCCGTCTTTTATCTCGCTCTGCCTCAGCGATCGCCGCGGCAATGTCACGCGCTTTTCTTTCGTGCTCCTCTTCAGCCGCGATCTCAGAATTCGTCTTCAAGTGCTCCCTTCGATTTCTCTCCGTCTCGAGCTGTTCGCGACGCGCCACCGCACCTTGCCCACCGAAAGCGGCGTCGTTGATATCAGGTAAGAAGGACTCTAAAGAAACTACGTCTTCTTCATTCACGCCGTGAAGACGTCGCTGAGTCGGTCCTTGCGCGGAGAGCTGCGAGCCCATGACACTTCCAGTGTCTGAGATGTTCGCCTTCACAGCGGCAGATTCCCACCAACTCCTAGTATCTAAAACCCCATGCTCGTTGAATCCGTACGGCGCATCAATGCAGTCGATGATCATGGCGAGCAGTGGTAATTTTCGACCGTGGTGAGGTCTGGCTCCAACCACGTCGAGGTGGTATCGTTCCACCTTTTCTAAAAGTAAGTCCAGAAGCACCATCGCTGGAGAGCCGACACCCTCAGCGACGGCGCACGCAAGTATGAAAAGAGCTGTGCCGCGTAAAGATGTGTGGCACTCGACCGGCGCTATTCGTCGACTTCGGATGTCTTCAGCTCCGAGTCTGTACGTGAAAATCGACTCAATGTTGTACTTGACGTCCTTGCACTGCAAGCACATCAAGCCTGCGAGTTTCGCTATTCTACAGCGGTGCTGGTAATCCAATTCGTACGCTATACTTGACTCCAAAGCAGCACAGCAGACTGTCAAGGGTGTGAGGAAGTCACCGCAGCACGCGTTGCGACCCGGCCGCTCACATTCGCTGTTCGCGCTCGCGCCCTGCGTTATGAGACACGCGGCCAATTCGAGCACTTCATCACCAGCGCCCGAAATGATGGCCAATGCGCAGAAGAAAAGCGCTGTACCATTCGTGCCTGGGGTGCCTTCATACGGGGCGATTCGACTATCGGCGATATCACTCGTCTCCGGTTGTATGCGGTACTTGCCGTTGACTTCCGCGCCGGCGGCGAGCAGCGCGGTGGCAAAATCAACGATTGCTCTCGGTGTCTGCGTGAAAGCGACGTTACGATCGTCGACTTGCTTTCTGATCATCTTCACTCGATCCTCATACAGTTTCCCTTCCAGAGTCACCTCTTTCATCGTCTCATCCTGGTGAACGTCTCTCTCGAACGCCCGCTTCTCTCGCATCGTGCGCTCTGCCGGCGTCAACAACTTCTTCTCCAACAACGAGCACAACAACGCGAGCGAAGATAACCCTTTCCCGTGATTGATGCGATTTCCAGCACTGTTCAAATCCACCTCAAACTTGACCAATTCCTCAAATAACGGTTGCACTTCCTGCGCGCTCGCCCCCTCCGCCATGGCGCACGACAACAACCACACCGCGCTTCCACTCGTTCCATCGCTCATCACATCTTTCTCCTCCAGCGCGTACGCGTCGACGCCGTCCTCTATCAACACATTCGTCTCGTGTTTCGCCTGCTCTATCGCCAATCGCACGCGAGACAGCTTCTCCTGACGCTTATATTCAGCCAGTTTGCTCGCCACGTGCACGCGCTGCGCGATGGCTCTCGCGACGCTGTCGCTGTCGCTCGCCTCGCTCGCGACGGACGTCGCACCGCCGCGATCGGTGAAGGCACCGAGATGACCGCTGTACGACACGTCATCCGTGCCGGACGCGCGCGTCGGCGTCGTCATCGCGCGCGCGTCTGCGGATTCATCGCGGCGCTCGTCGAACACTAAACAAGTCGTATGGGTAAACTGTTATTCTTTGGTTCACGAACGGTGAAACACCCCCATTCGTCATTTGACAGCTTTTGAATCTCTCATCTGTCGACCGCAATCGTCGCCTCGTTGCGGACGCCGCGCGCGATCATGGCGCGCGGTGACTTCGGGCGCGAACTGGACGGTCCCGTGCGCAAGCGCACGAAGACGGAGGCGCGATACGATGAGCGCGCGTACGTTCCCGGAGCGCTGATGAAGGTGCGGATGCACAACTTCATGACGCACAAGGACGTCACGTTCGAACCGGGACCGAGGCTGAACGTCGTGCTCGGACCGAACGGAACCGGGAAGAGCGCGTTCGTGTGC
>VIBB01000008.1:0-64245 GCA_009618215.1 Ostreococcus sp. SAG10 | reverse complement strand
ACGACGACGACGACGACGACGACGACGACGACGACGACGACGACGACGACGACGATCGCGTCCGGGTCGCACCACCGCCTCCGAACGAAGCGTGCATCTCACAATCACACCAATCACAACGATCGACGCGCGCGTCGTCGCGCGATGCCGCGCGATGCCATTCAAATCACATCGATCGACGCCCCCCGACCGCCCTCGGCCCCGCGCCTAAACCCTCCACGCACGACCCCTCCGCGCGGGCAAACACATTCAAAATTCAAACATTTGAGCACACCACGCGGTCGAGGGGGTGGTCGCGCACCGGTCGTGAACCCTCGTCTATATATTTATTCGCACACCAGCGCACGCGTGCTCGTGATGGGTGTACACACATCTCGACTACGAGTGATACCACCACGACCCATCGCGTCCCTCCCCGACCCGACCCGATCGCGAGGGTCGATCGGGGCGCGCGCGATCGCGGGGCGGGTCGATCGCGCGGGGGGGGGGGTGTCTGTCTGTCTGTCTTTTTACCGGTCGTGACTCACGAACGAGTCCACGCCCCACGGCCCGGTCCCACCGTGGGCCCGTGGGGTCGTCCCACCCGCGCGAGGGTTCGACCGCGCGCTCGATCGACGACGTCGCGGGTCGTGGCGTCGATCCGAGACGACGCGTCCTCGACCGCGGTCCCGCACACACGGACGCGCGCGTTCGGTACACGCACGTCACGTCACGTTTCGTCGCGTTCGATCCACCCTCGAACGCACGCTCGTCACCTCTCGGACGCACGCACGCGCACGCGCGCGCATCGGTTTCGGATAAACACCACCACCACCACACCGCATCACACCAGAGAGACATGATCGCGGCGCGACGCGCGACGACGACCCCGGTCCTGGCGACGACGACGACGACGCGTTCGCGTTCGTCGCGAGGCGCGTGCGCGATCGCGCGCGCGAACGGCGCTGAACGCGCGTGCGCGGCCGCGCTCGCGATGACGATCGCGACCACCCCGTTGGCGGCGACCGCGGCGGTGGAGGTGGCGCAGGTGGCCAAGGGGGACAAGGTTGATGCCAAGGCTCTGGCGGGCGATCTGTTCGCGGAGCAACAGGCCAAGTCGAAGCCCGCGGCGCCGAAGAAGACGAAGCAAGTGCTCAAGGCACCGTCTATGCCGACGCTGAGCGCGCCGAAGTTGCCGACGTTGAGCGCGCCAAAGTTGAGCGCGCCGAAGTTGCCGAGCGCGCCGAAGTTGAGCGCGCCGAAGTTGCCGAGCGCGCCGAAGTTGTCGTTGCCGAAACTCGGCGGGGGCGGAAAGAAGGAAGCGCCGGCGCCGAAGAAGAAGAAATCTAAGGCGTCCAAGGCGTCCTCCGGTGGTGGATCTAACTTGCCGCTCGTGCTTCTCGTGCTCTTCTCCCCGCTCGCCGTCGTGCAAGGGTTCACCTTCTCCACGATGGCGCGTCTCGCCAAGCAAGCCACCGACAAGTAAACGCGCCGCGCGCGTCGTCGCTCGACTTGAAATATTATCACACGTGCGATTTTATTGTTAGTGATGCGATGCGATGCGATGCGATGCGATGCGATGCGATGCGATGCGTGGAACGGTTGGACGTCACCGGCGTCGATTCGCGTCGTCGAGTCGTTCTCTACCCGTTTCGAGCGCCGTCTGCGCCTCCTCCACGATTCGTCGCAACTCGCGAATGGCGTCCGTCGCGCGACGATCGTCGTGAAGTGCGCTCTCGTCGTCGCGCGCGGTCGGTCGCGCGCGAATCTCAGCGTCGAAAACTCGTCGAACCGTCTCGAGCGCGTTCGCGCTCGGATCCCGCTCTATGGCTCGGCCGGGTTTCATGTCGCGCGAGGACAATTCGCCGAGTTCTTTACTCGCCGCGAGCTCTGCTCGAAAATTTCGCTCGGATACCTTTGGATCAATCCTCGCGTACTTGCGCTTGGAACCGGTTTGCACGACGTCCTCGTTCTGATAGTGCTTTGCCAAGATTTCCGAGTACTCGCTGATGTCGAAATTCGTCAAAGCGTCGAGACCTTTTTCTTGCACCGCGGCGCAGTCGTACGCGACCGCCGCCTCGGTCTCTGTGTCGAACAACCCCAAATCTGCGAGAAGGAGTCAGTACAATTTCAAAACATGATGATAACACGCACATCGATACTTTTTCCCGACTATCTGTCCAATTCGCGCTTCAAATTTGCCCTTGGCGTGGCGCGTCACGCCCCGAAACCGCGAAGATCCTTTACTGAATCCCTTGCTCTGTCTTCTGAGAGATAGCACGAGATCTTCCTCCGTTATCGAATCGAGATTGGCGAGCTCACCGGCGTAATTCCGCAAATCAAAATTTGTTTGAGCTCTTTCTCCGCGACACTTGATCGCGATGATGTCGTACGCCGTCGCGGCTTGTTCTTCGCTGTTAAGATCACGGTGAAACAGGGAAAACAATGAAGAATGAGAATGATACCTCGAGAAACCGCCCAAATAAACCTGTTTACCCCGGTGCCATACATGGCTCTCGAATTTACCCGTGCGGCAATGGTGCGTCACTCCTCTGTACTTTGACGTGCTCCTCACGCTGCGCTTCTCCGTTGAAGTCCTCGTCGCTCGCGGTCTCGCTTCCCGCTTGCGTCGGTTTCTTTCTTTCGAAATCGGTGTTTCAACAATAGCCTTTTCCTCTCTCACATCGCGTCGAGCAGTTTCGGCGTGATCCGGAACCGGTATCGTCGAGAAGAGATCGGAGAAGTCTCCATGCATGAGCAGAGCGTCCGTGCTCATGGCGTCGAAGCATCCTATATCTAGAACGGTGGAATCATCGCCTCTGTTCGCTCCTGGCAAGCGCCCCATCGTCGAATATGAACCAAATCCGCACAGGTTGAACAGTTCTTCATCGATGTAGCCGTTCAGTTCGTGATCCAAACCGCCAAACGCATCGCCGCCGCGCGGTTCCTCGCCAGCCTCGAGAGGGTCCAATTCAAAGGAGTCTTCGAGCGCACAGCCTGACCACATCCCGATCGACCGATGATCGAACGAGACGAGTCGCGCGATGAAGACAAGACGCAGACTCTCGCTCGTTCGCGCCCGCTCATTCGTTCTCTCGAGGCTGCCTCGAACCTACAAACTTTCACGCGTGTTAACAAAATCACCTTCTCGAGCGTACAGTGGTCATTACAACTTCCATTAATCTTCTCTGTCCTTCTCCGATACCCATTCCTTCCATTCCGGTAAAGATTGTATCCATTCTTTGACAGCCTCGTATCCCGGCGCACGCTCAGGTTTTCGCTCCGCCGCGAGTTCCAGACAGCTCCCTGCATCGTCGATGGAGAAATCGCAATCCTCATCGTACAGAAATTTTAACACCTCCACGTGACCTTCTTGTGCGGCGACGAGCATGAGCTCGTTCATCTTTCCATCGTACCGTTTGTAGTTTTCCCAACGTGTAAAATCACAGCACTCGACGTTTTCTTTCAAATATCGAACGCAGTCGACGTCTCCAAAGGCGCACGCCGCGTGCAACGAGTCGCAGCCAATTGGAAAGTTGCATCTGTGCAAGTGCTTCAACACCTTCAAAGCCGGTACGAAGATACCACCCTCCCTGGTGTTGACGTCCATCTGTTTGCGTTCGACCGCGGCTCTCACCGCGTTCTCATTGATCTCCTTCTTTGAGGCGCCATTCGCGAGTCCCCAGTTGATGACGCGAATCGGGTGGCGGCTTTCGAGCGCCGCGATGCAGAAAATTTCTTGATCCCAATCGACCATGTTAGGGAAACGTTGCTTCATCTCGATGACATGTTCCTTGAGATCTGCGAGTTTGTTGTCTTCTCCGTCTCTGATCGCTTTGACGAGTTCAAACCATTCCTTGTTTCGTACTTGCCATTCCAAATTGCGCTTGCCGGTTGCGCCGTCGTTTCGATGCGCGGACGACTTGGCGAGCGTTATACCCGAAGCCTTCAACGCGCTGAGCTCTTTCATTCGATCAGCGCACGGTATACATGTGGCGGAACTATTGAATTGCGCGCCATTGTGGACGTTCGTGCGTTTGCAGCGATTACAAAACTGAACGCCGGGAATCTTCTCTCGAACCGTCTTCCCGTCGCGTCCGGTGACCAACCTCGTCGTTTTCAAGAGTTTAACCCGCATGTGAGGGCCCAGCTCCAAGCCATCCACACCTATCGTCAGATCATCTTCTTGCGCGGTGACTTTTGGTCGGCTTCTCTTTGTCAGCTTCGCGGGAGCGCTCGCTCGCGCCCGCTTGTTGGGCGACGAGACGCGCCTCTTTTCCACCGTCGCCTTTTCTGCCGCCAATTTTTCCTTGAAAAATTTGATATAATCGTCTCTCATGTGACTGGCGAAAAACTGCGAGACGGCGTCTGGATTCGCGCTTCTTCCCTCGATCTTTCCGAGCTCCCGCGCCATCTCCACGGTGAACACGTCGCTCACGCGTCTCGTCCCGCTCGCCTTCTCCGCCTCTTCCCAACCGGCGCCCCACAAATGTTTCCAGTGACCGAGGCATCTCTGCTCCCACATTTTCTCCGCGATGAACACCCTCTCCTTCTCGGTGTACCGTTTCCAGGTCCTGTTCGGCTTCGATCGGCGCCCCGCCGTCTTCGCCGTCTTCGCCGTCTTCGCCGTCTTCGCCGTCTTCGCCGTCTTCGCCTTCGCCGTCTTCGCGCGTTCCGCCCTCGCCTCTTCCTCCTCGCTCTCGCCCTCGCCCTCGCCCTCGCCCTCGCCCTCGCCCTCGCTCGCCGACGTCCTCCCCACCGCGAACCCCCCCGTCGTCACCTCCGCGAACTCATCCGAGGACGTCGGCGATCGCAGCACGCGCTCCAATCGATCGAGCTCGTCGTCTCGAACCCGCGCGCGAAGCGCCTCCTCGAGCGCCGCGATCTCCGCCCGCGCGCGCGCGATCTCGTTCAATCGCTTCACCACCTCGGCGCGTCTTCGCTCGATGTCCTCGCGGAGTTCACTCGCGCTCGCGCGCGCCATGTCCACCGTCTCTCGCGCGTCGCGAGGTGACGATTCGTCCAATCATCGGCACCATGCATCCACGTCGGTGTCGATTGGATTGACTGATTCGCGGCGCGGGACGAGGGCGCGCGCGATTCGAATTCGATCCTTGTCTCGGTCTCTCTCGGAGAGCGGTCGAGCGAGGGAGGGAGACGCGAGGGTGAACGAACGATGACGCGTGGACGCGCGATGGAGACGGGAGACGACGAGAGACGGGAGATGGAAACGACCGAGAGGGCCGACGTCCGAGGCGCCCGCTTTCGCCGGCGAAGCGCGAGAGAGAGAGAGAGAGAGAGAAAGAAAAAAGCTCGCGCTTTCGTTACACCGCGTGTATATGCTAGCACACACCGCCTCGAATCGCGTTCGGGCGCTTCATTCTTTCCTTGTTCACGCTAATTTAATCACGCACATCCCCCCGACACAAAAGACTGACTCTCTAAGGACTCTAGACAAGAAACGCCGCATTTTAGATGATGCCGATCTTGTTGGCGACTTCAACGGCGTCGCAGTCCTCGGTGAGTCGGCAGTACGCCTTCTTGTCACCGTTCGGGCGAATGAGGGTGTTGACCTTCATGCACTCAATGTCGTACATGCGCTTGACCGCTTCCTTGATTTGCTTCTTGTTCGCGCGAGCGTCGACGATGAAGACGAGCGTGTTGTTGGACTCAATCTTCGCCAACGCGTTTTCATTCGCGAGCGGGTGCTTCAAGATCTGTGAGACGCGATACACACGGAGGAAATACATCGTCAGTCACCGTTCGCCTCGCGGTTTTCTCGCGTCACCGTCCGCGTCGTCATCTTCCGCGACGTCGCGGTCAGACCCTCCGTCTCTCTCGCGCGTGCGCCCAAAAACCCTAAACGCGCGTCGCGCGCGCATCGAAAACGCACCTGCCAGCGGTCGAGTTTCGCCTTGGACGGCACGGAAACGCGCGGGTAAGCCGGCTTACGTTCGTGCTTCAAGGTGCGCGGCCTGTATCGCGTCACGAGTCCTCGTCGTCAGTCTCCACTCGCGTCCGTCCGCCCACTCATCCATCCCTCTCGCGTCGGGTCGGGGTGAGGTCGGGGTGCGTTCGGTCGTCTCTCGCGTCTCTCGCGCGCACCTGTGAAACGTCGCGGAGAATCGCTTCTTGAGAAGCTTTCCCTTGGCGCCCTTCTTCACGAACTTGGCCGCCTTGCTCGCCTTGTTCACCTTATCGTCTGCGTCGCGCGACCGATCCATCATCACCCGTCCGTCGTCAGTCGCAAAGCCCTCTCGCGAATCCTCCGTCGCTCGCGCGCCATCGCTTCGCGATATATACGAACGCGCGCGACGAACGCGACGAACGCGCGACACAAATCAAATTACGCCTCGCTCCCGCGCGCGCACCTTTCTTCGCCGGCGCCATCGTGCGTCGAGCGCGTCGCGTAGAGGCGGTCCCGTCCCGTCGCGCGCATCCTCCGCCTCGTCCGCGCGTCTGCCGCCGTCCGCACCGATGGCGTGCTCTGTACCGAAACGACGGGTCTCGACTCGTCGAAGACCCCCCGTCACGGGGTGTGTCTCCTCGTCTCCTCGAATCGCGAGAGATCAAGATGATCCCCGTACTGTGTGTATTTTTAAACCAAACGAGTGTGATCGATCGACGAGTTCGTCGGTTTCGTCGGACATTCGGACCCTCGTCGACCCACGCGCGCATTCGTTCGATTCCCCAACGAGTGCATGATTCACGGTCACTCCGCGGACGTCGCCGCGCGTCGGCGTCGCGTCTCGAGATGGGAGGACGACGAACCGACAAGGGCGCGTCGTCGTCGTCGTCGTCGAGTTCGAGTTCGAGTTCGAGTTCGAGGGCGAGTTCGAGGGCGAGTGCGTCGACGATGAAGACGCGCGCGACGCGCGGGGCGTTTGAATCGTACGTCGTCGAGCGCGGGGACACGCTGGCGAGCGTGGCGCGAAAGACGAAGACGCGCGCCGAGGTGATCTTGCTGTTGAATCCGCACGCGTCGGCGTCGGCGCTGTCGAGAGGGATGGTGTTGGACGTGCCCGCGCGCGGCGAGCGCGGGAACGGGAAGATCGCGAACGGGTCGACCGAGACGAGAGGCCCGACGGCGGCGGTCGGAGGACGCGGGGCGAGCGTCGGAGGCGCGAAACGCGGCGGTGAGGGGAAGACGCGCGGTGGTGATGGAGGCGCGGCGGGACGAAGACGCGACGGCGGCGAGAGAGAGACGAAGACGACGTTTAGCGGACAGATGTACGACACGAGTTATCCCGCATTGGAGACGAGGAGCGAGGAGTTGCGGGCGAGCGTCAGGGCGAAGATGGAGGCGTTGGGGGCGACCACGACGGTGGGTGAACTCGTCGGTAAGTCTCGGGAACGGCTGAGCGCGTGGAGACGGATGATGATGTCCGTCGTCGTCAAAACGGGGGACGGTGCGGCGGAGAACGTCAGTGGGGCGGTGAATAAGATGCGTCAGAAGCAAACGACGAAGACGCCCACCGCGCCGTCGAAAGGGCGCGATAAGGGTAAGAAATCCAACGACGTCGACGGCAAGGCGGCGGCGGCGGCCAAGGAGAAGGTGAAGCGAGAGGCGGAAAAGAAGACGCTCGACGCCCAGAAGCTCAAGCAACAACGAGAAAAGGAGAAGCGAGAAAAGGAAAAAGCACAAGCCGCCGCCGCGGCGAAAAAGACGAAGAAGGCGGCGGCGACGCCGAAGCGCGTCGAAACGTCCTCGAGAAAACAAATCGTCTCGTCGACCGACGCCAAGTCTGATCTCTTGATGACGCTTCTCTTCACGGCGGGGCTCGGTTTGCTCGGACACGTCTTAAAGTTTCTCGGCGAGCGATACCACATCGCCGAGGAGGGCGAGAACGACGTCAAGGAGTGGAATGTCTCGACTCTGTGGCGATGGGCCAGGGACCGCATCGCGCTTCGTCCCTGCCGAGACGGTGGACTTAGTCTGATGGTCAAAAGCCGCGACGAAGATGCCGACGCATCCGCGCGACCGCATTCCAAGGTTGGCTCTCAGTCCAATAAGGTCTTCTCCGTCAACTTCGCCAGGCAGGCCGCGCCGGTGGAAAAGGCAATGGTGAAGCGCGTGGAGAAAACCAAGGCGCAGATGCAAAACATCGTCGAAGGGATGAAGATTCGAAGCATCGACGAGCTCACGGATAGCCTGCAAACGCTTCAAGAGGCACTCGCTCGAGGTGAATTCGAGAGTCAACAAGACCGCATCAAGACTCAAGAAAAGCTCGCTGAGACGAAGGGGCGTCTCGCCGAGGCTCAAAACCTCTTGGGAAGGTGGGTGGACCACTCCGCCAACGAGGCGTACCAAGACAATTTAAAACGCAAGGCGCTCGCGTGTTGGGTCGAGCTCTTGAACGAGCGTTACGCTCGTCTGCGAGTCATGTCCAAGGTGTACGTCCGTTGGCAACAAAAGTCTCTCGCGCAAGCCTTCGATAAATGGTACGAAACCGCGCACGCTCTGAGAGTGTCGCGTCTTCGAAAGGAGGGCGCGGTGATTCAAGATAAGCTTCGCGCCGAGAGACAACGCATGATCGATAAGAAGGAGGAGAAGGCTGCGAATCAGCTCAACGGCGATAAAGAGGCGTTGGCGAATGCGAAGAAGAACGCATTTGAAGAAAAGTTGGCGTCGGCAGCGAAGGATTCGCTCGTTGTTTAACAAATTTACGAGCGCGCGCGGCAATAGCACAGTTGTCATTTCAAGTCGAGGAAATTCTACTTTACGGTGCGGCGATACGCGGCGCTACGGGTATTAATTCGAGATCTCCGCGTAACCGTCGTCGTTACGAACGTAATCGCATCTAGAAGTCGCTCAGTGCGCCACTGAACTCGTCGGGAGTCCCCAAAAGTCGCCGACGCTACGAGATCGCTCGCGCTTGGGAGATTCTAAAAATTCACCAATCATCGCGAACGCCGTCGCCATGGGCGATTGCGGCGTCGCCGCGTCAAAACCACCGCCCAAACGCATGGACGAAGGAGATTTCGCCATCACACTCTCCAACGCTCCCGGACTCATCTTCTCGATCGGCGTTGGCGAAGGCACTTCGTAGCAATCTTCAAACAACACCCGCCCGCCCGTCGGTGCCGTCCCCGTCTCCTCGACCATCGCTCCAACCGCCCGAACTCTGATTCCATTGTGTTCTCGATCGCTCATCTCCATCTCATCCATCTCATTCACTCTCGCCCTCTTCTTCCCTCGACCCGTCGTCGTCGTCGTCGTCTCGCTCGCCGACCCCCGTCCCCGCGGCGTCGGCGTCCCTCCAACCCTCGCCGCCGGCGTCTTCACCCCCGGCGTCTTCCCGCCCACCGACGGTCGTCCATTGTTGGGTTTCAACGTTCTCCCTCCCGTCGCGCTCGCTCCCGACGATCGTCTCCCGTTCCCGCGTCCCTTCCCACCCTGCGTCGGTTTCGCTTTTGAATTCGCCTCCACCCTCGGCGTCATCACCGTCTTCCTCTTGGTCGTCGACACGAAGTTCTGCACGCACCGCCCGCACCCGCGCTCGGAGTATCGACACTTCGAGCACCCCATGCCGTTCGTTCGTTCGCGGACGCGCGCGTTCGTCGTCGCCGTGTGTCGTCCGACGTCGCTCGACGATTTCAAAATTTCTCCCCATCGATGAGTGGATGATGCCGTGCGCGTGTGTACACTAGGACGAACGACTCATATAGTGTGTGTTTACAATCGATATGTATGTAGTAGACCGAGACGTGAATGGCGAAACAAACAAATACATAGGCTTAGAGATGATACAGTAGTGTCAAGGGAGCGGTCTCTCGACGCGAAAAAAGTGTCGAGCGGCGACGATCGGTCTTCCCTCTCCGTCGGCGCGACGCTCGCGCGCGCGGGGATCGCGAATGAACTCGTTCGCGTCGCGCGCGAATTTTCGAGAGCTCGAAAAATCCACGCGCGCGCGAGGGACGTCGGGTCGACCGGAATCGAGGATGAGAAAATCCACGGGGAAGACGCCGCGGAGCGCCGACGCGAGGACGCACGCGTCGTACGCGCCGCGCTCGACGTCTGAGAGGATCGGACCTCGACATTCGTCCACGCCGGCGGCGGAGTGCGCGGCGTATCTCTTGAGCGCGTTCAGGGTGATTCCCGGAAGGGCGAGGCGAGCGTCGACGCAGTGCACCCGTCCGCGTTCCGTCGAGAAGACGGCGAAATTGGATTTCAGTCCCTCGGTGAGCACCGTCTCCTCTCGCGATGGATCGTTCGGATCCGGTCTTTTGATCGCCATGACGGACTCCACACACGTCTCGTCGGGATGAGCGTCGTTCCACACCCGCAAACGCGCCTCGAAAGGCGCGCGTTCGCGCACCCAATCACCGTATTTCAACGTCGTCGGCGTTCTCGCCGGCGTCGCCGT
The DNA here is from genome assembly GCA_009618215.1 of Ostreococcus sp. SAG10. Taxonomy (NCBI): domain Eukaryota; kingdom Viridiplantae; phylum Chlorophyta; class Mamiellophyceae; order Mamiellales; family Bathycoccaceae; genus Ostreococcus; species Ostreococcus sp. SAG10. The sequence continues at coordinate 53,899 of VIBB01000008.1, read as the reverse complement.
CGCCGCGTCCAACGCCACGTACACCCCCACGAGCGCCTCTCCCGCTTCCTCTCTCGCTCCCACCGGTTCGATCAACACCTCCGTCACGATCTCACCCTCCTTTTCCCCTCGACGCACGAGCGCGGTGACCACCGCTTCGTCTTCGTTCGGTCTCGCCCTCGCGCGCGCCGCCAACGCGCGCTCGACGTCCCCGACGACGCGTTCCCGCACCCTTTCCTTCGGCGACGCGCGCACCAGTTCCGTGATTCCACACAATCGCTCGACGTGTTCGCTCGCCTCGTCCAGCGTCAGCGTCGACGGGCGCTCGCGCGCGCGTCGCGCGAGGCTCACCGTGTACACGCACTTTTCTCGAGCGCCCGCGAGCGCGGCGGGCGAGGACGGGGTCTCGCGCGCGGGTCGACGCGCGCCGTCGACGTAATACGCGCGCTCCTCCTCCTCCTCCTCCTCCTCCTCCTCGTCGTCGTCGTCGGTGGACATGTCGGCGAGGACGCGTGCGGGGGTGTGCGGACGCGCGAGCGCGAATGAGCGATGAAATAATGATGAGTGATTATTGCGACGAACGCGATCACGCCTCGGCGGTCTTGACGTTTTCGGGATCCTTGTACGTACCGTCCTCGTTGAGTTCGTTGTCGAACTCGTCGACGTAGATGGTTTTCATGATCTCTTCGCCCGTCTCTTCGTCCATGAATTCAATCGTTTTTTTCACGCGGCGAGCGAGGAGCGCTTTTTTGGAGAGGGGTTTCTCTTTTTTTGGTCTCTTCGTCGCGGATTGCGGTCGAGAGTTGGGTTCACTTGGTGCGGCGTCGGCGGCGTTTTCGTCGTTTTCTTCAGCCTTGGTGGGCGTCGAGCGCGTCCTTCGCTTGGAAGACAGCGGCGTCTTTTTCGGCGTCGATTTCGGCGTCGACTTTGGCGTCTTTTTCGGCGTCGATTTCGGCGTCGGCTCCGGTTCAGGTTCATCCGCCATCTCCATCACTTTCTCGTCCTCGTCCTCGTCCTCGTCCTCGGAATCGATCGCCATCGCGCGACGACGAGGTTTTCTCTTCCCCGCGCCGCCGCCGATGTCGTCGTCCGAATCCTCCTCGCTCGCTCTCTCCTCCTCCGCCAAGATGGCCGCCTCCGCGCTCGCGGGCGCATTGCTCTTCGTCTTCGTCGGCGCCTCGGTCTTCGTCGTACTCTTACTCTCCGCCTCGGCCTTTTCGACCGCCTTCGCCTTCGGTTTCGCGTTGGCGAACATCGTCGCGAGCGAGCGACTCTTCGGCGCTCCCGGTTCCTTGGTCTTCGGCGCGCTCTGACCCTTCTTCCCCATCGCGCCCGGCGTCTTCACCGCCGTCACCGTCGCCATCACCGTCCCCCCCGCGCTCTCTCGCTTCGCGTGCGTCCCGTTCATCTTCCCGTTCGTCGCCGCCACCACCGTCGCTTCGCCGGTTCGTCCTCGGCGTCCGCCGTCGGCGCGTCTCGTCGCCGCCGCGCACGTCACCCGTCCGAACGCGTTCTCCCGAAACGCGTTCATCGCCCCCCCCTCCTCCGCGTACATCTCACATTTTCTCTTCCTCTCGTCTTCGAACACCATATCGATCGCTCGCGCGTCTCCCACCGTCGTCTTCGCCACTCCGAACACCGTCCTCGTCGTCGTCGTCGCCGGCGGCGTCGTCGCCAACCCGACCGTCATCTTCCCTCCCTCTCGCCTCGTCGTCGCGTACACCAGCGTCAGCGGGCCGTCGCAAAACCTCTCGAGTCCGTTCGCCTCGACGAGCGCCTCACACGCGCGCCCGAACGCCCGCGCGTCGACGGTTTTCGCATCCATCGGCGACAGCGCCCAGCGCGCGGATTTGAAATTGACACCCTTCGCCGTCGTCTCGTGCGTCGACGACGCCCACGCGCGGAGGTAGGCGGCGACGGCGGTCTCGGACGCGGTCATCGTCGTCGCTCGAGCGCGCGATCGGGGCGCGAGAGCGGGCGCGGAGTCGCGCGCGCGCGTCTGTGGCGATCGATGGAATGAATCGATCGTGCGATGGGAACGACCGACGGTGGGGACGCGCGTCGTCAGAGCGAGCGGCGCGCGAGGGGAGACGGGCGCGAGGGAGAAGGCGGTGGTGATGGCGCCGGTGCCGCCGCCGATGCCGCCGCCGCCGATGCCGTCGCACAGCGAAGAGGAGGCGTTGGACAAGTACTCCGCCATGGTGCCGACGGTTTTGCTCATGTTGAGCGTCGTGGCGAGCTATCTGATACAGCGACACGACGTGCGAACGATTCAACCGAGCGGGGCGGCGCTGTTGATCGGGATATTCGCCGGGTTTCTCGCGCTCGCGACGGCGGAGAAGGATTCGAGCGTGGAGGTGTTTCAGTTTTCTCCGCAGGCATTCTTTTACGGATTGTTGCCCATCATCATCTACAGCGCCGGGTTGAATCTCAAGAGACGAGATTTCTTTGCAGATTTCTTCACCATTCTGTTGTTTGCGTTCGTGGGGACGGTGATCTCGAGTTTCGTGTTCGGGCTGTCGACGTTCGCGTTGGTGGAGATGGGAATCATCTCGAGCAAGCACTTGGGGTCGAATCCGTTGTTGGAGTGTCTGTTGTACGGGACGTTGATCTCATCCACCGATCCCGTGGCGACGTTGTCCGTCTTTGCCGACGTGTCCGCGCCGCCGTTGTTGTACAATCTAGTTTTCGGCGAGAGCGTCCTGAACGACGCCGTCGCCGTCGTGTTGTTTCGAACTCTCGCGCAATTTTACGAGCAAGAGTTCACGGTGTCAACGTTTTGGAGAGTCATCGGGCAGTTTCTCGGCGTTTCCATCGGGTCTTTCATGATCGGGACGCTGTGCGCGCTCATCACGGCGTTGTTGCTCAAGACGCTCGGTCTCGGGAATGCGCCGCCGAACGTGGCGGCGTCGTACAACGGCACGGCGTACACCTTTGCGCTCTTGATCATCTCCGGATACTTTTCGTACGTGTTCGCCGAGTACGTGGGAATGAGTGGAATCATGAGCATCTTTTTCACGGGAATAGGTAACGCGCACTACTCGTATCACAATGTGGGAGAGGAGGCGCAAATCGCCGTCTTCAAGTCGTTTGAGGCGGCGGCGTTTTTATCGGAGACTTTCGTCTTCGCCTATTTAGGATTACAGGTGGCGACGTTTCATCACCGGTGGGATTTCGGAATCTTGTTGACGGGGATTCCTCTGATGATTTTCGCGAGAATCGTCAACATCTTTCCGCTGAGTCGATTGGCGAATATTCTCCGAGAGACGCCCATTCCGCCCAACGTTCAAATGATGCACGCGGCGTGCGGTCTGAGAGGCGCCGTTGCGTACGCGTTGGCGGTCAACATGCCGTCGACTCGTGCCGGAGAGCACGGTTCGCGCGCCGTGGAAACCGGCACGTTGGTGATTTGTTTAGTCTCGACGCTCGTTCTCGGCGGCGCCACGCTTCCGCTCATGAAACATCTCGGCTTGTACAACGCCGAGGACAGGGAGGGTTTGGCGAATAGCGCAATGAGTTCGACCGCGCACGATGGTTTAGGTTTCATAAATCCGTCTCCTCGAGCGCGCGCCGTTCGTGCGAGAGCGCTCGCGGACGGACATCCCATCTGGTACATCGGGTTGGCGTTGCGCGCCAAGGCGAGGTTGTTCGAGTGGTGGGAAGACTTTGAGAATGATTTTATGAAACCCACCTTTGGGGGCGCGGTCATCGGGAACGCATGGGCCGTGGTGGACACGGAGGTAGTCGATGATGACGCCGATCGAGGCGCGGAGGTGGAGTTGACGCCCATCCCGTGCGAGGAGCGCGGCAAGGACGAGGAGAGCGGGCCCTTGCGAACGGGACCAGCGAGTGACGATTGACAACGTTTGAATATCTGTAATTTCAGTGAAAAAAGCAACTACTAAAAGCGCAAGACGACGCCGCACGGTGTGCGAGCTTAAAGTTCACCACAGTCGGCGATGAGAACCTCTTGAGATGTCGCGCCGGATTGAGAGCCGACGGCTTCAACCTTTTGGACGACGTCCATACCTTCGACGACGGAGCCGAACACGGTGTGCTTACCGTCCAACCACGCGGTTTCGGCGGTGCACAAGAAGAATTGGGAGCCGTTCGTGTTCGGACCGGCGTTCGCCATGGACAAGATGCCCGGACCGGTGTGCTTGAGGATGAAGTTTTCGTCTTCAAACTTGTTGCCAAAGATGGATTTGCCCCCCGTGCCGTTGCGGTTGGTGAAGTCACCACCTTGGCACATGAAGCCCGGAATGACGCGGTGGAACGGAGATCCCTTGTAACCGAAGCCCGGTTCGCCCGTGCACAACTGACGGAAGTTTTCACCGCACTTGGGCGTGACGTCGCCTCGGATTTCCATCACCACGCGTCCCGCCGCCTCGCCGCCGATGGTGATGTCGAAGAAGCACTTGAACGGTTCACGGTGCTTCACCTCGAGACGATCGAGGGACATGACCTCGATATCAAAATTGAGCGTCTTGCCCGCCAACGGGTGATTGGCGTCGAGCGCAACCTCGGAATCCGTCACCTCGATGATCTCCGCCGGCATGCCCTGCCCGACCATCAACTTTTCCCCAACCTTGACCAAATCCTCACCGACCGCGTCCACGACGTCCTTCTTCGGCACGCGGAGGATATTTTCCGGACGAACCTCACCGTACGCGTCCGCCGGGGCGCACGTGATGGTCTTCTTCTCCCCCACCGCGAGTCCGAGGACGCCCTTATCGAAGCCAGGAATCATCGTCCCCGCGCCCACGGTGAACGCGATCGGTTCACCGCGGTCTCGAGAGCTGTCGAACTGCTCGCCGTTCTCGAGCGTGCCGACGTAGTGAATGGCGACGGAGTCACCCTTCTCCACCACCTTACCCGCGGAGGCGGAGACGGCGAACGCGCGGGCGCGACCGATGACACCTTGGGCGCGGCGGCTGCGCGCGATCGGGGCGCCGCCTCGAACGGCGGCGCAAGCGCGCATGGCGGACAGAGCGGCTCGCATGTGCGAACGGGTGCGGTCGGTCGTTCGACGCTCCGCTCGGAAGCCGAGGGACGAGGCGCGAAGTGACGGCGTCGAGGGGGGGGCGGTTCGGTTCGGGGAAGAGGAAGAGGTTCTCTGCGTTTATTACAGCGCGACGCGGACTCGACAATCATTTGATGTACTTGTTCAGGAATCTCTTGTGGAAATCGCTTCGAATTGTGTCGTTGATGAAACGCTTACCGACCTTGGGTTCGTCGCGAGCCTGATTTCTGAAGACGACGTCGTCGTCCCATCGACGCTTGGTTCGGAAATCTCCTCCTCCTCCTCCTCCGCCGCCGCCGCCCAAGTCGAGCAACGGGTTACCGGCGGCTAATTCGCTCCGTTTTTCCTCTAACTCCGCCGCTTCCTCGACCGCAGCCTTCTTCTTTGCCTCCTCCGCGCGTTCCGCCTTGATTCTCTCGAGTTCAGCCAACAGAGCCGCCGTGTCGTCGTCTGCGAGGTTCGATAGGGTCAGTCTCTCGCGCCGTCGTCGAGGTCGAGGTCGAGGTCGAGGTCGCCGATCTCTTCGCGCGCGCGCGTACCGTCGCTCTCGGAATCACTCTCCGAATCACTCTCGCTCCCACTCGCGCTCGCGTCGTCGTCCGCGTCCTCCGCGCGCGGTTTAAACCGTCCCTCGTCGTCGTCGCCGCCCAACGCCGCCGCCGCCGCCGCCGTCCCCGCCTCCCCGATGGCCCCTCCCGCGCCCGTCTTCCCGCCCTTGGCCGCGCGCTCCTTCTCCTCGAGCTCGCGCTTCAAATCTCTCGCCAAGAGCGCGTCCGCACCGCCCTGCGACGGCGCCCGCGTCTTCATCGTCATGAATCCATTCGCGTCCAGCTTCGAGTGTTTCGCGCTCGGCCCGAACAGGCGCGCGCCGCCCTGATGTTCGCGCCCCTTGGCCGGCGCCCACGTCGGTCGATGCGCCGTCGTCATCCTCCCCTCCTCACCGCTCGCGTCGCGTCGTCTCGACGCCTCGCGCGCGCGTCGAGCGTCGTCGTGTGATGCCAGCCGCGATTGGGCGCCGCGCCGACATGCCCACCCACGCGCTCGTCTCCGTCGTCGCGCGCGCGTCCGCGTCGACGTCCGCGTCGACGTCGTCACCGACGAACCTCTCGCGCCCGCCTTGGTGGGCGCGCGCGTCGAACGCGTCCAACCCAGCGCTCGAGGGAAATTTCGCCCCGGTGGCGGATGAGCTCGAGACGCCGATGATGGATCTCACGATCGACGGCGCGCTGCCGCGCTCGCTGAACGGTGCGTACCTCAGGAACGGGCCGAATCCCGCGCGCGAGCCCGCGCTCGGGTGCGAGAGGTATCACTGGTTCGACGGGGATGGATTGATGCACGCGGTGCGCGTGCACCGCGGTCGCGCGTCGTACACGCGACGGTACGTGCGCACGAAAGGGTTCGAACGCGAACGACGCGCGAACGAGGCCCTGTACACGGGCCTGAGAGATATCAACCCGATTTGGCGGTATTTATTGCCTCGTCTGTTCGAAAAGGTGACGACGGACGCGCTCGAACCGGATAGCGCGTTCTTCGTCATTCAGAGTAAGAATACGAGCTCGAACGCGTTGACGCACCACGCCGGGAGATTATTGGCGACGTATGAATCGGGATCGCCGTATGAGATCGCGCTCGAACCGTCGTTGCGAACGAAGGGAGTGTGTTCGTTCGACGGGACGTTCGGACCGAGGGATTATTGGTTGGATAACTTTACGGCGCATTCAAAGATTTGTCCGCTGACGGGCGAGTTGCTGTACATGGGGTACAATCTCGTCGCGCTCGGCGTCCAACAGGAGGGACGCACCACCATCACCGTCGGCGCCATCGATGCCGAGAGCGGGAAACGCACGCGTCGACGACAATTTAAAGTGCCGAGACCGAGCATGCAACACGACTTTGCAATCACGCCGGGTAAAATCGTCTTGATCGACGGTCCGTTGGTGTTTAATCTGCCGCGCGTCATCGATGGCGGGTTGCCGTTTAGCTTTGAAAAGGAGAGCACCGCGCGCGTGGGGTGGGTGCCTCGAGAGGGCGACGAGGGACCGTTTTGGGTGGACACCGAGGAGACGTGTTTCGCGTATCACGTCGTCAACGCGTACGAGGAGGGGGACGAGCTCGTGCTCGACGTGTGCAAAGCCGACGAGACGAACGCGTTGGGCATGTGTGAAGAGTCTGTCGCCGCGCGTTCGACGCCGGCGCCGAATCCCGTCGACGCCGGTCGAGACGTCGCGGCGTTGTGGCGATGGAGAATCGACACAAAGGCGAAGACGTTGCTCTCGAGCCGACGCATGTGCGAACAAACCTCCGATTTCCCGTGCATCAACAGACAATTCACCGGTCTCAAGTATCGGTACGCGTACAGCGCGGCGTACAAATCCGGAACCGAGCCCAAGGAACGCATGGACATTCCGACGTTTGACGCCGTGCTGAAACACGACATGGAATCGGAGACGACGACGCGATACGATTTAGGCGAGGGAAGAACGTGCGGTGACATCATCTTCGTTCCGGAGAAGGACCCCGAGGGCGAAGACGACGGGTACCTCCTCGTCTTAACGCACGTCGACTCGCCGGATGAGGAACCGAGAACGGAATTATTGGTGCTCGACGCGAACGGGCCCGAATTAACCAAACAGTGCGTCGTGCACATTCCCGTGCGCGTTCCGTACGGATTTCACTGCGAGTACGTTCCGGGACCGCTCCCCGATTGGCCGCTGTAGGAGCGTGAGGATTGTTTGCGCGCCGACATTCCCGAGGCGGCGGCGCTTCACACCTCGACGCGACGACCGACGGACGCGCCCCGCACGCGTTCGTCCACCGAGACATTATCGAGCGTTCGCACCATGCGCGTGCGAACTCCATCGCGCGGTGTCGACGTCGCGACGCGTCTCGCGGGTAAGGTTCACGAGACTCGCGGCGGCGGGGACGCGTACGTTCTTCTAGTCTACGCCTACCGCGCGTGTCGTCTTCTCCATCTCACGGCGACCGTTTTTTGCGCGTTCGGCGCGCGTCGTCTGGTCAGTCGAGGTGAATTCGCCTGGTTCGTCTCGTCTTTCGTCGCTCACGTGGCGACGGACGCGGCGTCTGGAAGCGCGCTCGCGCTCGCCGCCGCCGAGCGCGAGACGCCGAGGGCGACCGTTGTCCGAGAAACGACTCTCAACGTGGAATCGTTCGCGCAAAACGCGCTCGAGGCGATCGCGTGTGGGTGTATCGTCGTCGCCGGCGCGGTGCACAGCGCGCTCGTCGGGTACGTGGACGAGGCGGATGTGTTTTCTTCTCTCGTCGCGGGCGCGGCGTGTCGGTTCGCGTTCTCGAAGGCGACGCGTGCTCGCCGCGCGTCGAGAACGACGACGACGACGAAGACGGTTGCGGTGGACGACACACACACCGCGCGCGCGTCCGTGTCGACGTCCGCGCTCGTGAACGAACCGGGTGAATCGGTGGCTGTCGTCGGCGACGGCGCGGAGACGCTTTTCCGGCGAATTGTTCGAGGCGCGCGCGACGCCGGCGACGTCGGCGTCGTCGTCTCTCCCGCGAACGAGTGGACGATTCCCGAGACGAACGAGTGTCTACGAAGTAACGCCCTCGTGTTCGGCGACGCCGTGGCGCGCGTGGACGCGTTACGACACGAAAGACTCTTGGAAACTTTGGAGGCGTCGCTCGCGTCTTCCAGTCGAGGTCTCGAATACGCCCCGCGACGAACGCGCGCCGCCGCCGAGGACGTCGACGTCGACCCATTCCTCTCCACGGCGTGTGAGATCGGTCTCGAACGCGCGAGACGCGCGTCCGCGCGCGTGTTGGTCGCGGAACATCCGTTTCGCGAGCTCGACGACGTCGTCGCGCGCCGTCGCCGCGTTGCGACCGCGTTGACGAGCGCGCGTCGATCGTGCGTCTTCACGACGACGGACGCCTGCGTCTTACCCTTTTGCACGAGAATCGTCGTCACACGCGGCGACGACGTCGTCTTCATCGGTCACTGGCGAGAGTTGGTGAGGCACCGATCGACGGCGCGCGCGTGTCTGTCGAATGTCGCGTTCTCGCCTCCGGCGCGGTCGCTTCGCCTCCGGCGCGCGCGTCTCGGGTCACGTCTCCCATCGTCGTCTCGAGACGCACGCGTCGCGTCATCTCGAGACGTGCGCATCGCGCTCGCCGCGTTCACGTGCGCGAGCGTCGCCCCCGCGACGGCGACGTACGCCCTCGAGCGTTGGCTCGACTCGAAGCGTTCGCGGGACGCGTCCGGGGACGACGCCGCGTTGCTCGTCGCCGCCGTCGGTTCGTTTCTCATCCACGTCGTCGCGAGACGCGCGTTTACATCGAACGACGTCCGTGCGTTCGCGCGCGTCGGATACGTCGCCCTCGCGTCGGCGTGCATGTTTCCGCCGTCGTGGCGCGTCGTCCCGGCGGCGGCGTTTTTCGCCGCGCTCGTCGCCGAGGGCGCGCGTCCGGGACGCGCGACGCGTCGACTCGAGCGCGAGTTCGCGGAGCGTCTCGCGCGCGCGAAACGCGTCGCGTCTCGAGTCTCGCGCGGTCTCGCGCAGATACGCGCCGCGGGATGCGAGGAGATGTACGAAGACATCGGACGAAGCGCCGAGCTGAAGGCGCGCGAGAGCCTTCGGCGACTTCTCACGGCGCGCGCGGCGTCTCGGATGTGCGTCGGCGGCGTCGTCCTCACGGCGTTCGTGTTCGGCGCGTCGTCGCTGGACGCGCGCGAGGACGCCGCGAGGCGAGGGTTCTTGGCGTTTTTGGCGTTGCAGACGCGGGAGGCGATGGTGGACGTCGTCGAGCGCGCGCGGCGGGCGCGAGACGACGCGAAACGGCGGTCTCGCGGCGACGAAACCGTCGCGCTCGGTCGACCGAGAGCGCCGCGACGCGCGCGGTCGTTCGCGTGAAAACGAGGGGGGGTAGATGTGTTCGTGTGGGTTATTAATCAATTCGACTATTGTACAGAACGCGGTGTTCTTCGTCGTCTTTCTTCGTCTCCTCAATCCGACTCGTTTTGGCTGGTGAGAGAGAGCCCTTCGAAAGAAAACGGATCAAACGCGTACCCGCTCCCCTTGAAGAACTTGTTGTTGAACTCGACCCAGTGTAAACGCAGCGCGTGTAAAAAGGCGGAGAGGGATTCCATGAGCATGAGCACGCCGATCGTGGCGAACGCCCAGCCGGCGAAACCGACGACGATGGCGACGACGCTGCCGCTTGCCACGGCGCCCATGAAGAGTCTGTCCCAAAATACGGCGGAGAGCTGCGCGTGGGCGAGGGAGAGGGCCCAGAGACGAAGGTACGACGCGGTGTTGGATACGGCGCCGAGGACGAATTCAATCGTGTGAATGCCTTGATGCACCATCACCTCACTAAAGTCGAACTCATCCTCGGCGTCTTCGGTGGATGGAGAACTGTTCTCGGCGTCTGACACCAAAAACTCTTCATCCTCGTCGTCGCCGTCTAATCGAACGTATCGAATGCCGCCGCGGCGAACGCCCCCTCTGGATTGTTCGTGACGTTTCTTAAGGATGAACGGTTTCGGGAAGAGCATCACCGGCACGGAGACAAAGGCGAGAAACAAGAGGAAATTCTGAAACGCGCCCTGTCCAGGAAAGAGGACGTTTTCGGGACATCCCGGTCCTCCGTTTTCACCCTCCCCGGCGCAGTCGACGTTGCCCGGTGATAAGAACATGTAAATCATGACGTGGTACAAGTCAGCGGTCGATCCCGGGGTGCACCACTTGATGAGAATCAAGAGGGACAGGTACCCGAAGAGCGCGCCGAGAAAGATGACTTGCGGAATGAATTCGCAGAACATGGATAACTTGTCGTTCGTGTACGCCTGGTTCAGATACGACATGAAAATGCCAAGCATCATCTGCGAGACGCCCATCAGGATCGACATCTTCATCTTTAAAGAGTTCAAAAACGGGAGTTCCGTTCGGGAACCGTGCCAGATGGGATCGACGCCGAACGCGTACGCGCCGTCGCCGTTGTTCACCAAGCCAGTCTTGTACTGCGTCTCGCACCCTTCCGAGTTGTCGTTCGGGTCGCACACGTACTTGCTCGCGCCGAACCAGTTCATCGGCACCGAGAAGCACTCGTTGTAGAGAAGACCGGTGTAAATGCTAAAGATGGACATGAGAAGGATGGCGTAGCGACCGTCAAACGCCATCTGGAGAATTTCATTCAAGCCGGAGGACGCGAGCTTCTTTTCATTCATGACCAGGTACAAGGCCGCGAAAAGCATCAAGATGCCGTGTCCGAAATCACCGAACATGACGGCGAATAAGAATGGGAACGTGACGATCGTGAACACCGTCGGGTTTACCTCTCGGTAACTCGCGACGCCGTACGCGTCGACGATGCCTTGGAAGACGGCGGTGACCTTGTTCGTCTGGAAGTGCGTCGGCGGTGACTCCTTGGCCTCTATCTGCTGGAAAATCGTGCCCACGGACGCGAGTGAGGATTGATTCGCGTCCGTCAGCGCGTTTTGTACCGAGGACAGGGCGTAATCGGGAATCCACGCCTGGGCGACAAGCACCTTGCGCGTGACGTCGACCGAGCACATGCCCATGGTGTGATAGATGGACTTTTCTCGCAGCGCGATCTGCGCCCATTCTTCCAAATTTTCACCAATTTTGAGCAACACTTCATCGCGATGGGCGATGGAGGCGTCGAGCGTCGATTGCAGCTCGACGAGGCGAGCGGTGCACTCGGCGTACATTTGTCGTTGGCGCGTGTAATCTTCGGGAAAGGGGTAACGGTTCACGTTGAACGCCTCGGATATTTTGATGATCTTGTCCCTCGCGCGCTCGCCCGCGAAGAAGACCACGATGACGGTCTTCTCGCACTTCTCACCCGTCGTCGGATCGAGCACTGTTCCCAGGATTCGCGACTGTTTCAAAAACATGTTCCCCCGCGTGGCGCGAAACAAAATACGTTCAAACGAAATCACCTTGTTCGTCAAGATGACGCCGGTGATGAAACCCAAACGAATCGCATTCGCGCCAGAAGACGTCGCCTCCGCTCCCGATTCTCCACCGCCTCGCGCCGAGCCTCCCGCGCGTCCCGCGTCGAGCTCCGCCATCTCTAAATACGAACTCGACCTCGCGCCCATACCGTCCGAGCTCGACTCGCGTCCTCGCCCGATCGCCGGCAACAACGTCTCCCCGCCTCCTCCTCCGCCCCCCTCGAGATCGTCGTACGCGCGCGACGCGCCGAAATCACCCGCGCCGCGACCTCTCTCTCCTCCGCCTCGCCCGTCCGAGCGACTCTCTTCAAACATCCCTCCCGCCTTCTCCAGCACCAACTGCAACTCCAACAGTTCCGCGTGCGTCCGCATCAATCTATCATAATTCTTCAACGCCTGCGCCAAATCTTTCTCCATCTCCTCCGTCGCGTGATCCAACTCGTCCGCGCTCGTCGTCGGTCGTCCCGCCCGTCCCCCCCCCCCCGTCCTCGCCCTCGCCACCGGCGTCTCCGCGCGCTTCGCCTCCTCATCGAAGTACCGCAACCGCCGCAGAAGTTCCTCCGCCCGTCGCACGTGCGCCGCGTACGCGCGCTTAAACAACGGCACGTCCGGATTCAGATCTTGAAACTGCGCGCACGCGAGCTCCCCCAAACGTTCGATCGTGTCTCTCGCCGCCTCTTCGGGCACGATGACGCGCGCGAGCGACACGCGTTCGCTTCGAAAGAGCTCCATCTCCGTCCGCCGTCTCCTCGCTCGCGACGCTCGACGCGCCGTCGAGTGTCGCGAGTCGACGCGCAAAGTCAAAAATCATGAAAACCGTCTCGACACAGATCGACGCGCGAGATGGGCGCGGACGCGCCTCCAGGCGCGCGACAGCGCGCCAATTGGTCACCATACGTGCGTGCGTTCGATCGCGCGCGAGACGAGGGCGCGCGCGCGCGAGGACGAGGCGTTTCGAGACCATTCGATTCGATCGGCGCGCGGATTCGATCGCGACGCGTCGACGACGGCGTGGACGATGGATGACGACGACGCGACCGCGCGCGCGGTGTCGACGCGGACGCGGGACGCGGGACGCGCTTCGAATCGCGAGATGCGGGGAAGACCTCGCGAGGGGGCGGGACGCGCGAAGACTGACCGATTGCGATCAACCGCCGCGCGCGGCGTCGACGCGCGCCGACAGGACAATAACGGAGGCACGGTGCTCGCGGTGGCGGGTGAAAATTACGTGATATGCGCCTCTGATTCGAGAATGAGCTCTGGGTATAACATTCTGACGAGAAATTACGAAAAAGTCGATCACATGAGCCCGAAGGTGCTCATGGCGAGCGCCGGGTTCGCGGCGGACGCGCAGACGCTGAAAAAGACGCTTCGCGCGAGATGCAAACAGTATGAATTCCAAAATAAGAAACCGATCGGGTGCGTGTCGTTCGCGCAAATGTTGAGTAATACACTGTATTACCGACGTTTTTTCCCGTATTATGCGTTTAATATCGTCGCTGGATTGGACGCCGAGGGGAAGGGCGCCGTCTTCACGTACGACGCCGTCGGTTCGTACGAGCGCACGAATTATTCGTGTCAAGGGTCTGGTCAGGCGTTGATCATGCCCGTGTTGGATCATCAGTTGAAGACGGTGTCGCCGTTGGTGTTACCCGCGGTGTCGAGCGCGACGCCGCTGAGCGAAGCGCAGGCGATCGATCTCATAAAGGATTGTTTCGCCACGGCGACCGAGCGAGACATTTACACGGGCGATCGCGTTGACATTTGGATAATGAATGCCGAGGGCGTGCGGAAGGAAGAGATGGCGCTGCGCACGGACTAGACGATTGTAGTAGAAGAAATCCTTTAGGTATCGTATCACAGCGATGCACTCTATTCTGTCTGTTCTTGGTGGAAAAAATCTGCAAACGAGCAAACGAGCGGCGGCGCGCGCGAGGCGCGCGCGGCGAGGAGACGATCCGACTCCTCGCGCGACTTAGAACACGGTCGCCGTGAGGATGAAGAGCAACATGGCGAGCATGGCCATGCGCCCGTTCACCATCTCCGCCTTGTACGTGAACACTTCGTCCAACTTGGCGCCGGAGAACGCGTTCATCGCCGCCGAGTTGACGTTGGACGGAAAGTATCCGCTCGGGTTGACCTTTTGCACGACGCTCGCCGCGCTGATGGTGACGAGAACGAACGCGACGGCGAGCGGCACCTTGGCCATCATCGTCAACAAATCACCGTTGAACGTGTTCATGACGGCGAGCACGAAACCAACCATCTGAGACGAACGAAAGGACGACGCGCGCGTCAGTCGGCGTTTGGATAACAAAAAGAGTCGACGCTGGCGCGCCGGGACGTTCCCGATAACGCGCGCGTCTCTCGCGAAAACACGAACGCATCGACACGAGACGGACCAAAAAAACAAAAAAGAAAAAGAAAAAGAAAAACACGCGTCATCACTCATCGTTCGCGTTCACCATCTCGCACGCACCGCGCATCGACCGTTGATGGTCTCCGCCGTCGCCGTGAATCCGCTCTCGCGATAGAGCGTCTCCCCAAACTTTTCACTCAACACCAACTGTCCGAGTTCCGCTCCCTTGGTCTGCGAGCCCAAGATGGCGAACACGTCGTCCAATTCCTTCACCCCGAGAGATTTCACGAAGTCCGGCGTCGCGCCGCCGTCAGCCTTGTCCATCATGTCCTCGAGACCGCCGAGGCCGATCTCACCGCCAGACATTTCTTGATTCATCCCCTCCTCGCTCTCGGCGCGGACCATCACGGCGCGCGCGCGACGGCGCACTCCGGAGGAAATCGCGACCGGCGCGCGGGCGGCGGCGTTCGCGCGCGTCGTCGTCATCATCGTCGGCGTCGGCGTCGGCGTGTGCGGGGCGCGGATCGGATTAGGATTAATCCACGATTCGTGACGTCGATCGACCGGGGTTTTGGAAGCTACAGTATGGGGTTTCATACGTGGTGCGCACGAATGCACGCGCGAATGCGCGACGATCGCGAGGCGGTCCGTCTCCTCGATTCGCGCCGGGGAACGCGACGCGCCGAGTCCGCGGCGCGCGGGACGGACGCGGTCGGTGTCCGGGGATCGGTGTCGGTGTCGTCGGCGCGCGCGAATCGAGGAGACGTCGATCGACGCGTGAATCGGAGAGGAAAGGATGACGACGACCGCCTCGAGCGCGAGGGTGGCGGTGACGCTCGGACGACGCGTCGGACGGAACGATGGACGACGGGGGCGCGTCGAGGGCGGTGGTGGTGGTGCGGTGGCGCCGCGACGATCCCGCGAGGCGGTGTCGGTGCGAGCGTCGACGAGACGAGACGAGGGTCGGCGGGTCGGCGGCGGGTCGGCGGCGAGGGCGGCGAAGACGCGAGGGGTGACCGTCGTCGCGAACGCGCTGAGCGGTGGATACGGTGGCGGTGGTCGCGGGTTTAACATCGTTCCCGTGCCGGATCGCGTGGTGGCGCTCGTGCCGTACCTGTTGCCGCTCATGAGCGCGCTTCGGTACGGACGGTTTTTCTTCACGCAGTTTCCGGCGGCGGTGATTTTGTTGAAGCCGTTGATGCCGATTTTGCGAGGCGTGGCGACGTTACCGATGGGAAACCTAATCGTGTTCTTCGCCATCTATCTCGGGATCGCCAAGAACCAAAACTTGTCGAGATTTTGTCGGTTCAACGCGATGCAGGCGATTTTGTTGGACATCGCGTTGATTTTCCCGTCCCTGGTCGAGTCTTTGTTCGGACCGGGCATCTTGGGTATCGGACTTCCGTACGGCGTGACGATGGTGATGCATAATGCGATTTTCGTCGTCACGCTCGGCGCGTTCGCGCTCGCCGCGGTCGGGTGCATGACGGGACAGTACGTGCGCCTGAAATTCCTCGCCGACGCGGCGGACGCGCAAATGGGCGCGTACTGACTTTTTTGATCGATCCGCCGAGGAGAAGTCGCATTTCGTCGAACGAACGGAACGGAACGGTGTTAGTTGTTTGTTTTTCAGATCTCTCGCGCGCGTCGACATCGCGTGAGCACATGTAATGTAAAGGTGGTTAAAAAAAAAACAAATGAAGTCGTTTAGTAGGCGTCCGATTCATCGCTCGGCGATCGAGGAGGTACTCCGATGGCTAAACCGCCCTCCGACGTCAGAGATGACAAGCGTCGCGGTCTCAAGCGAGACGCATCGTCTGTGCCTGCACCGCCGGTCGAGGTTCGGAGTCGTTTGCTCGTGGGCGGTGGTTTCGATTTGACATCCAAATCGTCCCCCGCGCATCCGTCGTCGGAACCCGGATCGCTCGACTCCATGCTCGCGTCGCCCGAGTCCACTTCGCTATCCGAGACTTCCGAGTCCAAATCAGCTTCCAAGGACGTTTCCGATTCCGTTTCGCTCTCCACCTTTTTGGCTGGAGGTTTCTTCGCCGCGGGTTTCGGTTTCGGTTTCGCCGCGAGCGTCGGTCGCTGGTACGCGCCGGATATTTGCGGAGGATTTCTCGGCTGAAGCGGCTGCCGCGTCGGTGGAATAAATTTCGTCGGTCGAGTGTAGGACGGCACCGCCGGACGGGTCGAGCCCGCCGCCGCCGGAGTCGTCGTCGCCGCCTTCGGCGCTTCCGACTTTGACTCTGCCGCGTCCGCCTTCGGTGGTTCCTTCTTCGTCTCGGCGATGGCGCACCCCTCAACTTTGAGCGAGAATATGAACGAGACGTCATCACCGACGGATTTCTTCATCATGTCGTCCGGAAGTTTGTCCATGCGATGGTGATGTGCCCATTCGTCGAGTTTCTGTTCATCCGCTTCGTCGATTTGCTCCTCCCAAACTTTGTACTCTTCGTCCGCGTCGTGAATGAGCTCGTCGGTCTCTTCCGCTTTTGAAGGACATCGTTTACACCCGCAGGTATCGTGCGTGTCGGAGTGCGTCGTGCAGTCCAATGAGAAGAGCTTTCTCAGATCCTCCTTGGACATCACGGCTTGCTCGAGTTCGCCAGAGCCGTTGACGACGTTTTGCAAGCTCTCCTTTGACAGCTGGCGCTGAAACACCTTCTCTTCAATCGTCCCCGTGGCTAAAAATCGATACAAATAGCACTTCTTCTTTTGACCGTCGCGCCAGCATCGCGCTGCGGCTTGCTTATCGTTGGCTGGATTCCAGTCCGGATCAAACAACACCAGACGATTTCCGCCGATGAGGTTGATGCCGCAACCACCTGCCTTTGACGAAAGTAAGAACACGAAAGAATTGCTCGTCGGATCGTTGAATTGCTTGACGAGCTTTTGCCGTTTCCCGATCGACGTCGAACCGTCCAAACGCACGTGCGGATAGTGTCTATCGCGACACAACTGCGCGACCAAATCGAGCGTCTGCGTGTAGTTTGAGATGATGACGATTCGATCCTTCGTCTCCGCGCGCAAGTTGGCGAGTAAGCGAGCGAGCACTCCGAATTTACCGCTGTGTTGTTCCCATCCCGGAGCCATGCCGGAGCCTCCGCGACCGCCGCGTCCTCTGCCTCCGTCGTACATGCCCGGCGTGAAGAACTCGGCGCACGTGCTAAATCCGCTCGCCGCTTGACCCGTGTTTTTCGACCCCTTAATCATGTCGTGAATGAGTTTCGGGTGATTGCACAGCTTCTTCAGCGCCGTGATAGCCGGTAAAACCGCCGTCGCCTTCCCAGTCAACGCCTGCGTCGCCGCCTTGGACGTGAGGAAATGTTCGTACAGCGCCTGTTGCAACGGCGACAATTTACAGCAGACGACTTCGACCACCTTTGGGGGAAGATGCTTGCTCAGAATCGTGTTCGTCCGGCGCAAGATGAATTTATTCACGAGTTCAGAGAGATCTGCGTTCGCAACTTGCGCGCGCTTCAGCTCCGCCTCCGTCGCGTCCGGTTCACGACCGGCCAAGATTGGACGCTCGTACTTTTTCGCAAACTCGGGCGGGGTGCCGAGTAATCCCGGATTACAAAACCCAACCATGGAATAAAACTCGTCCAAGTGATTTTGCATCGGCGTGCCACTGAGCATGACTCTGCGAAGACACGGCACCGAACACAGGGCTTTGTTCGTGAGCGTTTCGCCGTTTTTCAGGCGATGCGCTTCGTCACACATGATCAAATCCACGGCGCCGTTGAAATTAAATCTCTCCGAATGAATCCGAAAGGTTTCGTAGCTCACGATCATCACCTGCGCGACGTGTCGAGGGGCGAGAAACGATTTCACCGAACTCACCACTTCAGCGCGCGTTGAATCACAGATCGGAAGCGTCTTCACGCGTCCGTTTAACCACTTGTTGCACTCGTCGTCCCAGTTGGACACGAGCGACGTCGGACAGACAATGAGCGCCCGCTTCACCGTCGGCGCGCCATCGAATCCCTGTCGCAACAGTGTCCACAACAGCGCGATCCCCTGGAGCGTCTTCCCCAGACCCATATCATCCGCCAAGATACACCCCGTACCGTCGTAATCTCGCAGACCCATGACGCACTCAAACATAAACTTGACCCCTTCCCGTTGATGCGGCCGCAACCATCTCGTCAACATGCGATCCACGACGATGGCTTTCGCCTCGCTCGGCGCGCTCACGCGCGTCGTCGTCGTCTCCTCGCCGTCACCGCCTCGATTCACGCTCGGGACTCCCTCCTCGGGCGTCCAGAGCGTCAAATCCTCGATTCCGGCCGGTAATTCAATCGTCTCCTCCTCGCGCGCGAGCGCCGTCGGTTTCGGCATCGCCGCCGCCGCGTCGCTCGGTTTCGCGCCCCACGGCACGAACACGCGTCGACTCGCCAATCGCCGCATCAATTCCGCTGTACACGCGTCACGAAATCATCGTCAATCTCGCGTTCACGCCCTCTCTCTCTCTCTCTCTCTCTCTCTCTCTCTCTCTCTCTCTCGTCGTCGTCGTCGCGGTGCCGACTTTTCCTCGTCGACGTCGTCTTCCCCCGCGCGCGCTCGAAATCACATGAATCCTCCACCTCGCCTCGCCTCGCCTCGCGCACCGCTCCGATTCGGCGCGTTCGGAAACGGCGACTTAAACGCTCGTCTCAGCACCACCGCCGGATCCTCCACCGTCAGTCCCCGCACGAACGGACGCGCGCACGTCTCGAGCGTCCCATTCATCATCGCTCGAATGTTCGCCGCCTTGACGTCGCGCTGCGACATCACCACCTCCTCCTCCTCCTCCTCCGAGGCATCGACGACGAACGTCTCGTCCTCCTCCTCCTCCTCCGAGGCGTCGACGCGCGCCTCGTCCTCATCCGTCGACGACATGGTCGCGCGTCGCGTCGGGCTGTCGCGCGCGCTTTGAAATCGCCCCGCGCGGGCCGAGGGACACACGTCGAGTCATGACCCGTGATTCGTTCGTGTACTGAGTCATGACTCGTCACACCGGGAGCCGGTCGGGTCGGCCCTCGTTCGAGTCGTTCGAGTCGCGCGGTCGCGCGCGCGCAGACGTCGACGCGCGACGGACGGTGGCGAAGGCATGTCGCTGCGGAGAGCGCTCTTGACGCTCGCGCCTCGCGCGCGCGCGCACGCGTACGCGACGACGACGACGACGACGACCAAGGAGACGACCGGGATCGTCGGTCTGGATGTGCTCGACGACCCTAAGGCGCGATACCAAGCCGTCTGCGAGGACGTCCTCAGAGAGGTCGCGAGGGGTATACCCGAGGATGCCGGGTACAGAAAGATCGTCGAGGAGGTGTACGAGGAGCGGTTGGCCAAGACGCGGGCGGGGGCGAACGCGGAGGAGATTGAGAGTGCGATCGGGGAGGGACAAATTGAAGAGTTGTACGAAATCGCAAAGGACGAGTTGGGGTTGATTCCGAAGATGCGAGAGTGGAAACCGTGGGAGTTTGATCACGAGATTGAGATGATAGAGGAGCCGAAAGAAAATCCGTATTTTGCGGAGGCGGCGCGCGAGGATTGAGCGATGTTTGTAAAAAAATGAATACCCGAGTAACTATGCGTTTGTTTCCGGCGACGACGGCGCGAGCGAGCGAGCGAGCGAGTGGTTACGTCGATTCAGAGAGTGGGAGAACGTTGAGCACGCCGCGACAGGTGGGCGCGCCGCACGCGCACGCGAGCGCTTCGTCCGCGCCGTAACGATAATCGTAGGTGATCTCTTCGCCCGGCGCGATGTCTCTCGAAGCGAATAAGCACACGTGCTGCGCGTTGTCGCAGGAAATGATTCGAGAGTGCGCGTTCGGTTCGCACGAGTGATTCGCAAGATTGGCGATGTTTCCCACGCGCGTCGCGTCCAATCTCATCTGCGCCTCACCACCGAGCGAAAACATGTACGTTCCCTGACCGACGCTCTCGTCGTATTCGTCTCGTTCTCTAACGTCGGCGACGGAGGGACGAATGATTTCACCGACATAATCGATGATCATCTCGCCGCGAGCGTGCGCAACCTTGGCCATCAAACCAAAACCGTGAATCGCGCTCTTCGCGATAGTCACGCGATCCTCGATGGATGTTTTCATGCGCTGGAATCTCTCGTTTAAACTCGTCGGCTTAGGCGGCGCTACGCGCGATTGACGTCTCCACGCGAGCGATTCCAAACGATTCCGTCGCGCGCCCGTGACGAGATACGGAATCAATCCTCGTCGACGTTTCTTGTCGACCGTTCTCACCGCCGTCGGTTCCGGTTGAATGCGCGGGTGTCGTTTCGCGCACGTCGCGCAGCACGGAAAAAGCACCGCGTCCGTATCTCTCGACACTTCGTCGTACGACGCGCCAAACTCGAGTCCGGCCTCTCGCAATTCCCGTCGCGTTTTCGCGTGCGTCACGTAACCCTCGTTTGCGTCTCTCGCGCAGTACACGTGAAACGCCGCGTCGCAATCGCTCGACGCGATGCACCGCGTAGCTCTGCCGTAATTCGATCGACACACCGCGCACGTCGCCCCCGCGTTCGCGCTCAGCGTTGAACAATCGATCGGCTCCGCCACGCCGTCCGGATTCTCAAACGTCGCCCCCGCCCACAGCGCGCACGCCACGTGACACCAATTACCGCACGTCGTCGGTTTCATCGCGCCGCCGACGTTTGGACAGAGCGCGCACGCCGGCGGCTCGTCCAACCCGAGCTCGCACGCGCGACACAACCATCGCTGCCCTCGGGGCGGATTTTTGATGCCGTAGCACCCCATGTGCACCAAGACCGCGCACTCGTCGCACTGCACGATTTCATCGTGATCGTACTCTTGAATCGAATCGCACACGTCACAGGTTTGCACGGATGTCGCCCGCCGAATCCGTCGCGTCGTCCCTTCCTCCGCCTCTCGCCTCGCGCGCTCCATCACCGCGCGCCGTCGCTCCTTGACGACGTCCTCATCCGTCGGCGTGTACCAATCCCGCGTCGTCGTCGTCCGCGTCCCCGTCGTCGTCGCGTTCTCCGTCATCGCCTCGACCGTGCGCGCCACGCTCGGATCGCTAAACCCGAACACATCCACCCACGGCGTCGTCGCGCGTCCATCCACCGCGCCCACCTTCCCCCTCAATCTCTCCCGCACCATCCGCACGCACCTTTCGGGATCGTACGACGCGTATTCCTCCCCCTCCGCGGTGGTTATTCGAAAAACGGGCCCGAAACGCGTGGCGTCGACGCGACACTCCTCGATGCCATCTCGACACCCCACCCGTCGCGCTCTGTACCCATCCGTGCACGTCGTCGACCCGAATCGATACCTCGAGTCTTTAGGCACGAGTCGACCGTGAGACACCGCGTACACGCGCGTTTCCCTCCCCTCGACACCGTCGTCATCGTCTCTCGAGTCGTCTCGTAACGACCGACCCATGGGTCGATCGAATCCTCGACTCTCGCGTCGTCGACGTCGTTTCGCGCGTCTTTCGCGAGGTGAGCGCGCGCGTCTTCCGCGCGTCTTTCGCCGCGATTCGAGCGTCACCGCCGAGGCGGCCGCGTCGCGCGCGCGGGGCGTCGAGAAGTGGGTCGTCGTCTCGAGGGCGTCGAGTCGCCGGAAAACCGGTCGGTCGCCGGAAAACCGGTCGGTCGCCGCGAGGGGGTGGTTGACTTGACCCGCCCGGACGTGGACGATTCGTCTTCTCAGGGCGACGCGCGCGCGAGAGGCGTGAGATGGAGGCGTCGGCGCGAAGGATAAAGACGTACCTGCGCGTGCGCCCGAGCGTGGGGCGTGGGAAGGGGACGCGAGGGAGGATACGGGCGGTGGAGAGCGCGAGCGATGGGGAGGAAGATGAACAGACGAGGATGCGGACGCGCGCGGTGACGTGCGAGATGGAGGCGAGAGAGGACGGAAGAGGACGAGGGGATGGACGAGGGATGAGACAGCATCGTTTCGCGTTCGACGGGGTGTTTGAGGAGGAGGCGAGTCAGGAGGCGGTGTTCGAGGAGGTGGGGAGGGACGCGGTGGAGGCGGCGACGAACGGGTTCAACGCCACGCTCTTCGCGTACGGACAGACGGGGAGCGGGAAGACGTACACGCTGAGCGGAGGGACGGCGAGATACGAGGATCGTGGGATCGTGCCGAGGGCGCTGTCGATGATTTTCGAGCGCGTGGAGAAAATCGGGGCGGAGGAGAACGCAAAGTTTACGGTGGAGGTGAGTTACGTGGAGATTTACATGGAGCAAGGGTACGATTTATTGGCGACGACGCTGGACGAGCGCGAGAGCGCGAAGAGGGGGTACGCGCGCAAGTCTGAGATTCCGCTACCGAAGATTCGTGTGTTGGAGGATGAACACGGGCGCACACACGCGATGGATTTGACGTCGCACGCGGTGGCGAGTGAAGCCGAGGCGCTCGATTTGCTCTTCGTGGGCGACACCAATCGCGCGGTCGCGGAGACGCCGCTCAACATGGCGTCGAGTCGTTCGCACTGTATATTCACCGTGATCATCACGCGTCGCTCTCGAGGCGCCGACACGGTTCGACGCGCGAAATTAAACTTGGTCGATTTGGCGGGAAGCGAACGCGTCAACAAGAGTCGCATCGACGGCGCGACGCTGCAAGAGGCGAAATACATCAACGTCTCGCTGCACTTTCTCGAACAAGTCATCGTCGCGCTTCAGGAACGCGCCGATGGGAACGAACACACGCACGTGCCATATCGAAACAGCCTCATGACGACGCTTCTGCGCGACAGTCTCGGTGGAAATTGTCAAACCATCATGATCGCCACTGCGAGCGCCGACGAGGACGCCTTCGACGAGAGCGTGAGCACGTGTCGATTCGCGCAGCGCGTCGGCAAAATTTCAAACCAAGTCTTTGTGAACGAAGAGCTCGACGTGGACGCGCTCATCGCGAGATTGAGGGAGGAGAATAAGCGCTTACGCCTGGAGCTCGCGTTGTCGCGCCGCGCCGAGTCGAACGACGCCGACGACCCCTCGGGACTCGAGCTCGCGGCGGGTGAACTCGAGAGTCTGCGCGCGAGCGTTCGTAGATACGTCGACGACGATGACCACGTCCTCGACTGCGGGTCGAGTGTCGCGAAGATTCGCGCCGCGCAGGAAATTTTACGAGACATGTGCAGAGTCGCCGAGGCGCGAGACGCGGGGGAGACGAACCGTCGAGACGACGCGACCACCTCCGACGACGAGGACGCCGCCGCCGACGCCGCCGACGACGACGAGAACACCACCGCCCTCGCACCCGCACCCACTCCTGTCGACGACTCGAACGCGTTCGGCGAGAAAGCGTTCGACAACTTTTGCCGTGACGTCTCTCGCGTCGCGCCCGAGCTCCGCCGCCGTGCCGCGCGTCTCGCGTCCCTCACCGCCGACGCCAGATCCCTCGCGCGCGAGATGAACGCCCTCAAACAAAAAGTCAACGTCGACCGCGGCGCTCTCGACGCGCTCAAAATCGCCCGCGTCGTCGACGGTGTCACCGCGCCGACCGCGGATGAAGTGGCGCTCGAGCGCGCGCTCGACGACGCGTTTCGCCTCCACGCCGCGCGCAAACGCGCGCTCGACGCCGTTCGCGTCGACGTCACGCGAACCAAGGCGACGGTGAACGAGTTAAAATCCAAACTCATACATGAGTTTCACCGTCGCGACGATCGGGCGTCGCCGCGGCGAGCTCGCGAGACGACGATTCGCGACGATTCGCGACGATTCGCGTCTCCTCGCGATGGGTGAATGAATGGGAAAAACGGGCAAAGATTTCTGGATTCATCGCGAACCGGTCGCGTCTAATCAAACTTCTAATCCACCTTTTCCTCGGGAGACGGAGGCGTAGGCGGTTCAGAGGCGGCGTCCGGGGACGGTGCGCGACGTCGTCGTCGTCGGTCGTCGTCGGCCTCGCTCGCGGGCGCGCCGAAGACGACGTCTCGAACGACAGAGGTCGGCGACTTTGGATCGCAGTAGCTCGGAAGGACGAGCGTGGGGCGAGTCTCGCCGTGGGTGTTCGGGAGGAGACGCTGCGAGCACAAGACTGGGGAGAAGAGCACCGCGCGGTAGTTTGTCGGTTCGTCGGCTCCGCCGAGGCGCACGGTGGCGAAATAGCCGGCGTCGAAACCGCCGGTGACGACGCCGGTGACCGGTTCGCCGAGTAAGGCTGTGTTCGCACCGCGGAAGTCCCCGATGCCGGCGGCGTGCGCCGTTTCGCTGCGGGCGCACATGGTGAGGTGCGCGGCGGAGACTCGCCGTGCGTCGTCGGCGTCCTCCTCGGATCGTTCGACTGACTCGATCGCGAGACGCTTTCTCGACGACGGTGGACCGCGCGTCATCTCCAACCATTCGTTTCTCTCCTTGTTCGAGAGCGCGCACCACGCGTCGTCGATAGAGTCGACGCGTTTCTTGTCATCTAAAGCCTCGTAGCGCTCGGGAAACTTGGTAACCTCCAAAGTTTCGAAGAGCTTCTTCGCCACTTTATGATCGTGATCCGAGTACTCGACCCGCGCGGCGGCAACTGGCGTCGACACTTCCGGTAAAGGGTTCGTCGTCGTCGTCGTCGTCGTCGTCGTGTTTGCCGTCTTCGGCGCCGCCGACGGTTGCCGTTCCGCGTGCGCTCGTTTTCGCTTTGGAAGCGTCGCCACCACGTCTTCGGGAATTGGAATCTTGCGAAGAATCTTACCAGACGCTCTCTCGCGCATGATGGAAAACTTCTTGTCGTCGCTCATCACCCATTCGTAAGGAACGCTCTGCTGGGCATCGCGGTCGTCGTTCGCCTCGTGCTCTGAACTCGTCTGAATCGACGGCATGCGCTCGTAAATGTCGTCGACGTCCCAATCTTCGTCGTCGTCGGGGGCCAAGCACACGCCGGGTACCGGTACGGCTTTTGATTTTGACTTTCGCGTCGGGGATTCCTCCACGGGAGGCGTCGATTTTCCGGGAACACCGTCGTCGTTCGCGTTCGCCTCGGGCGATCGTTTAACAATCGGCACCGACGGCGTCTTTTTGGACGTCGAATTCTTTTGCCACTCGTCGTCTTTGTCTTCGTCGTCCGGGGGCGCTAGACGAACACCCGGGATGGGGATCTCCGTCCGTTTCGTGACCGTCTGCGCTTTGAATTCTTCTGCTTTCTCGTCATCGTCGTCTTCGTCGTCCGGCGGCGCTAATTTCACTCCGGGAATTGGAATCTCCGCGTTTTTCGTGGGCGCTTGCTTCGCTCTCGGCTCGTCGTCTTCGTCTTCGTCGTCCGGCGGCGCGAGCGTCACTCCGGGAATAGGAATCTCTGGATCTTTCGTGGGCGCTTGTTTCGCCTGCGGTTCAACCTCCTTGTCTTCTTCGCCGTCCGGCGGCGCGGGCTTCTGTCCTGGAATGGGACTTTCAACCGCCGTCGAAACCGCTTTCGCTCTCGTTTTGCCGTCCGCGTCAGTCGGAGCCGTCTCCTTCTTTTCCGGGACCGCCTTCGCCTTTTTCGCCTCGGCGGTGGTGCGAAGCTGCTTCGCGTGCTGCGCGATGGCTAGTTTCTTCTTCGGATGCAATTTATCCGGGAATTCTTTTGAAAACGATTTCCGACGCCCGAGCTGCGCGTTCGGTTCCGGCGACGCGCTGAGCGCGCGAAGCCGCCGAGACGGATGCGTCAGTAAGTGCATACCGGTGAGAATGTGCACGTGGTCAAAGGTGCGATGCGTCTTTCCGCTATCCGCGCCCTTCGAATTCAGCGTCATCCCCCCCGCGATGAAGAGACCGTCTCCGATCACGGTGGCCGCGTGCAAAAATCGCGCCTCGGGTTCCTGAGAGGTCGTTTCGACGGGACTCCAACACAGTTCCCCGGCGGACCACGCCCAACAATCGTTCAGCGAGACGCTGTTCGTTCCTAAACCTCCAAAAATAATCAACGTATCCTCGTCGTCGAGGGTGGTGGCGCTGTGACACGCTCGTTCGCTCGGCCACATCACGCCCGCTTTCCCTTTGCCCCCCACGCCGGCCATCTCCGGTTCGCGCCACGACGCGTCCGAATACGGCATGTAATACGTCTGTCGTAAAAATTGCTCGCCGTCGTCTCCGCCAAAGCACACCATCATCGTGCTCATGGCGTTGATCGTGTGAAAAGCGCGCGGAGTCGGCGCCGAACCTCGCATCGGTACCTTTGACCACGTCAACGTGCCTAAATTCAACTCGTACGCGTCCGCGAGATACTCGTCGTCGCCGTCGGCGTTTTTCCCCACTCCGCCGTGCACGAATACGCGTCCATCCTTGGTCAACGTCGCCGCGTGTCCCATCCTCTTCGACGGCGTCTCACCCGTCGTTCGCAATCTGACCCATTCCTTCGTCTTCGTATCCATCGCGTGCACGTCATTCGTCAGCCCTCCGTCTCGCGTCCCGCCGCCGAACGCCACCAGCAGAGACGCGTTCGCCGGCGCGCGACCGCTCGTCAACCGTTCACTCCCCGACGTCGACCTCGACGTCCGCGCCGGTCGGTGCACGTACGACGCCCCGTCCACCCCGATCGGTCGTTCACCCGTCGTCGCGCTCTCGTCCATCGTCCACGCGCCTGCGTCGAGACGAGCCGCGAGGTCAGTCGCGCGCGAAAAGACGCCGGTTCAAACGCGAATGCATGCATGCATGAATGCGTCTCTCGCGTCCTCCGACGGATCGCCCTCGCGCGCGGTCGACGTCCACGCACCTACACGAACGCTCGCGCACGCGTCCCCGCCGTTCGTACCCCCCACCGCGCCTCTCCCGCTCGCATTCGTCGCGTCGTCCCCACCGTAGACGCCCAGCGCGTCGTCATCCTCTCGCCACGCCGCGCGCGCGCACGGACGCCCGCTCGCGCGCGCGCGCTCGGGGACCGACGACGGGGTCACCCTGATCCATCCCACGATGTTTCGCTCGCGCTCGACGCGCGCGTCGGACGTCATGACGACGGGCCCGTCGAGGAGTGACGCGACCTCGAAAACACCTCGTCAGACGACGACCGGCGTTCGCGCGTTCGACGACCGCGCGAGCGACCGCGCGCGCGCGTTCGACGCGTCGACGGATGACGGCGACCGCGCGCGCGAGACTCGCGCGATGGACGTCGTCGTCGGTGGACGTCCGTCGACGAGACGATGGAAAACGTTCGAGCGCGCGGGAACGGTGGGTGACGCGCGCGCCGACGCGCGTGCGCGCCGCGACGAGGCGGTCGTGGACGTTCGACGACGCGAGGAAGATCGCGACGACGCCGGACGGCGCGCGCGTGGCGTACGTGTCGAGACCGGACGTGAAGTTTCTGTACGATGAAATTTTTGGGCGAGGTTGTTACGACGGGGACGCCGACGGGTCGAGCGCGCGCGGTGGATCGGTGATCGACGTCGGTGCGAACATCGGACTCGCGAGCGCGAGGTTCGCGTCTCTCGTGGGCGAGGGTGGACGAGTGATCGCGCTGGAACCGGTGCCGGCGATGTTTGGCGCGTTGGCGAGAAACTGCGCGTCGATGTGCGGCGCGGCGGCGGCGGCGCGTGGGACGGTCACGTTGCGAGGTGTGCGCGAGGGTTCGGTCGCGGTGGGGGGTGGTGCGAAAGGGTCGGGGTGTGGCGTCGTGTACGCGCACAACGTGGGCGTGGGATCGACGCGAGGGGAGTTTACGATTGATTTTTTTCCTCGCGCGGCGGGATGGAGCACGTCGTCGAAGACGCGAGACGACGAGGAGACTATCGAAAACGTGATCGAGTACGCGTTCGAGGCGTTAAAACCCGGTGCGAACGACGACGGGTACGATGGTTTAGAACAGAACGCGGTGACCTCCGTCGGTCGCTTCGTGCGCGCGTTCGTGTTGGATCCCGAGCGCGCGGCGAGCGCCGGATTTTTCCGACGCGTCGCGAGCGCCGTCGCCAGATTCATCCTTCGAATCGTCGTGCGATGCGTCGCGACGTACATGCTCATAGGTGTTGAACGCATCACTCGTCCCATCGTCACGGTGAGCGACGTCATCGACGCGCACGGCCTCGACTCGGTGACTATGCTGAAAGTAGATGTCGAGCGCGCCGAACTCGACGTCCTCGCCGGGGTCTCCGAGTCCCACTGGCCGAGAATTCACCGAGTCAACCTCGAGTGTCACGACACGTCCGGATCACTCGACCGAGTGTTGGACCTTCTTCGCCGCCGCGCCGGTTTCGACGACGTCCGAGTCGACCGTCTCTTCGGCGACGCTCGACTCTACAACGTCGCCGCGCGGCGCTCGTCGTGACGTCGTTTCGCGTCATCGCGTCTCAATCCCTCCCATCTCGCGCGCATTCATTCACACGTATTTGTATTCTCATTCACATCCATCATCGCGGCGCGAAACCGTCGCCATCGCGCGAGAACGCGCGCGAATGTCTTCTCGTCGGTTGACGCTCGTCGGTTGACACCAGTCACCGATTAATTCCATCTTCGGACCCATCGCGCGCGTCTGCGCCACACGCCGACGCTCGCCATGCCGCGCGAGCGCGCGCGACGTCTCGCGCGCGATGCGCCTCGCGTTGCCTCGACATCGCCCGCGCCCGCGCGAGGTCGAGCGACGCGTCGCGCGTCGCGAACGACGTCCTCGCGCGAGAGGAATTCATCCTCGGTCGAGCGCGCGAATGGCCTCGCGTCGCGCGCGTCGCCCGCGCGCTCGCCCTCGAGCTCGCCCGCGCCGAGGTCTCCGATCAAACGCGCGGTGAAGCGCGCGCGAGACGCGGCAAACAGAGCCTTGCCGAGGTTCGTGGCGGTGTACGCGCCGAGAGTGCCGCTGCTGAGCAGCGCGTTTTTGTTGTGCGCGTACGCGGTGCTCGCGCCGATGTTTGGCCGGGCGTATCACGCGTTTCACACGGAGGGGATGATCGTGAGTGACGTCTCGAGCGCGACGTACGAGATGGGAACGAAGTTTAAAGTGGCGTGGGATCGCGAGGCGCGCGCGCTGAGCGCGGAGTACGCGGGATACGAGGGACGGCGAAGTCGAGTCTGGTGCATGATGCGACGGAAGAGCGAGGCGTGCGAGGAGAAGACGGCCGAGTCGTGGAGCACGCTGCCGGGGAAACCGTTCATTCGAGTGGCAAACGGACCGATACGCGTGCATCAGTTGATCGCGGGACATTTCCAGATTACGATGAAGTCGATTTTGCGCACGAGCATTCAGACGATCGATGAGATTGAACACGACGCCAAGTCGATGCGCTTGACGCTTCGCGGTAAGTTGGTCAAGGAGGACGCGCCGATCGATCGTTGGTTGGCCAAGCTGGGCAATGTCGGCGCGTACTTTAGAGAGAATATGGCGCGACGGCAGATATATTTAGCTAAATCAAAACTCGTCGCGGCGTACGAGTTCGTGTTAGAGTGCGATGGTGATGATAGACTCGCGTTTACGATCGATTGGGACGACAAGGTGCCGGGCGTCTTGCGAGCCGGTCGAAGTCGTCGCATAGTGGATTTGAATCAGCTCGAGTTTACGTATTCGATGGATGACGATGAGCGCGTGTACGGATTGGGAGAGCAATTTTCGTCGTACAATCATCGCGGACGCAAAGTACCCGTGATCACCGGCGAACAGGGCATGGGCCGAGGCTTGCAACCGCTTTCGATGTTGTTCAATTCTGCGTTTCCCGGATCGGCGGGGAAGTGGCACACGACGTATACGGCGATTCCTCACTATGTCACGCACAAGGCGCGTTCCGTCTTTCTCACAAATTACACGTACAGCGAGTTTGATTTCACTGAAGAGGACAGCGTGACGATTCGCGTCGCTGCGCCGACCGGCGCGATCTCGGGTCAGATCATTGGCGCGGCCACCGTCCCGGACGTGTTGCGCACGTACACGGACTACGCCGGTCGCATGACGCCGCTTCCCGAGTGGGCCATGGACGGCGTCATTCTCGGCATGACTGGAGGTCCTCAAAAGGTTCGAAACGTGTATAAAAGCTTGGGCGACGGCGGCGTGAAGGTGGCTGGAATGTGGTTACAAGACTGGGGCGGCGTTCGAAACACCTCCATCGGCATCGAGCGCGTGTGGTGGAATTGGCGTCTCGATCCCGAGCACTACTCGGATTGGGACGACTTGCGAGAAGAAGTCAAGGCGAACGGCACGCACCTGTTGACGTACGTCAACACGTTTCTGATGGATTCAAACACAGATAAGGGTTTGTTTTATCGCGAAGCCAAGGCGAATAATTACATGGTGCGAGACGTGAACGGGGAGGTGTACAAACTCGGTTCGGAGCCGGGCGTCACCTTTGGGTTACTCGACCTGTCCAATCCGGAGTGCGTCGAGTGGATCGAAAACATCATCGTCGACATGGTGAAATCCACCGGCGCGATGGGATGGATGGCGGATTTCGGAGAGTACCTTCCCTTCGACGCCGCGTTACACTCCGGGGAACTCCCGATCGAAGTGCACAACAGGTATCCCGAGGAGTGGGCCGAACTCAACCGCCGCGCGCTTCGTCGCGCCGGTTTGGAGGGCTCTGGCTTTTTCTGGAGTCGCAGCGCGAGCACAAAATCGCCGAAGCACTCGACACTGTTCTGGCTGGGCGATCAGATGGTTTCTTGGGACCGGTACGACGGCATCAAGACGGCCGTGCTCGGGTCGCTCTCCGGCGGTTTGTCGGGACTCACGCTGACGCACAGCGACGTCGGCGGGTACACCGCGCATCCGCTGAAGCATCGATCGATCGAGCTGTTGATGCGATGGATGGAACTGAACGCGTTTTCGGATGCGATCTTCCGCACACACCAGGGCAATCGTCCGCATCACAACGCGCAGCCGTGGAACACGCCCGAATTGATCGAGCAGTTGCAATTTTGCGTCAGCATTCACGTGGCGCTCAAATCGTACAAGCTCCAACTTATGCGAGAAGCCGAAACCATCGGACTTCCGTTGGCTCGCGCCATGTTCATCCACTATCCGTACGACGCCGTCGCGGCGAATTTAGCGCAACAGTTTTTACTCGGAAGAGACATGCTCATCGCGCCCGTGTTGGATAAGGGCGGGACGCACGTGTACGTCTACCTGCCTCCCGGCGACATTTGGGTCGACGTCTGGACGACGCAGCAAACGCCGGCGCAACCCGACGCCGCGTCTGCCGAGGAGGGTGGACGCGGCGTGTGGATCACGGTGGACACTCCCATGGGATGGCCGGCGGCGTTCGTGCGAAAGCATGCGTCGAAGACGGCGCTTCGTTCTGTGGCGGCGTTGCGAGACGTCGCCATGGAGCGCGGCGGCGTTCCGTCGAGACGCCGCGTGCGCGCCATGGATCCCGTCGACCGCATCGTGTTGGGATTACTTTAGAAGAAAATCCGTTGATTTGACTGTAACTTATTTACAAGCGAGGAAACACACTTATCTTTTACATCGTGAGCGCGTCTAATCCATCCCTCGCTGCGGCGTTTTCTGGATCCAGCCGAAGCGCTTCCGAATAGCACCCGCTCGCCTGCCGAAGGAGTTCGTCTTCGTCCTCCGCCGGTCCGAGCGACGCACTCATTCGTAACGCGTCTCCCCACGAGACGTATATCGACGGCGAGGTCGGTTCGATCGCGGCGGCGGTTTTGTACTTTTCCGCGGCGGCCAACGCGAGGGATTCGGCGTCCTCCATTGCGCCTCGACTGTCGAGCACCAATTCGCTCCTGAGAGCGAGCGCGGACCCCCATCCCGAGAGCGCCTTGGCCTTGGCCTTGACGCCGCTCGTCGCGCTCTCATCTTCGTTCACCGACGAGACGACGGCGCGGAACTTTCGACCAGCCTCGATCAAGTTTTCCTCGGCGAGTTCCGCGTACATTTCGGCGGTGCCCTCCAATCCGACGTTGACGCGCGCGTCTCTCGCGTTCGCCGCCTCTCGAAACGCCATCTCCGCGAGCGCGGCTTGCACGCGACCTCGAGCGAGATGGGCGTTACCCAAATTGCCCTGCGCGCGCGGCGTGGATTCAAGCTTTAGCGCGCGCTCAAAGTGTGAGATGGCGTCCGCGAACATCTCGTCGGCGTCTTCGAGATCGTCGACGTTTTCGCCGCCACGCCGCGCGAGGTCCCGGCCCGCGCGCAACGCCCCGAGTCCGTCCTCCGCGCACGACGCGACGTCTTTATCCGCATCGACATCCGCATCGACTCCGTCAGCGGACGACGTCGCGTTCGCGAGCTCGGCTTCGTATTTCGCGACGTTCTCTGCGTCCGCAGCGCCGATGAATGGATCCCAAACATCGTCGTCGTCATCCTTTTCATCGTCGTCGAGTTTGGACGCGTTCGATTCGGCGACGACGGGACTCTCGCTCGGCGTCTCCGTTGACGGTTTCGAGTTCAACAACTGCTGCATATTGGCAAACGCCTCTTCGCGAGACACGCCCTCGTTCATTGCCTTCTTCTTGGGCTCATCCGTGGTGGTTTCGCCGACCCACACGAGTTCCTTCTCCTGCTCGTCCTCGTCCTCGGCGTCGACGACGGCGGTGTGCCATTGAATCTGTTCCTCCACCTCTCGCGGCGTCTCCGCCGCCTTCAACTTTTCCTCCGCCCACTGCTTCACCGCGGCCGCGGCTTCGGTGCTCCCCTCACCTCGAGCGCTCGCCTCGGATGACGTCGCCTGCGCTTCCTCCAACGCGAGCTTCAACGCTTCAACACTCTCGACAACGCGTCCCATGTCTCGAGAAATTTCGCGACGAATCTCCAGACGCAAATCCTCTAAATCATCCTCGACGACGCGTTCAGACGACGTCCTCACGCCCTCGTCGATGGCATCCAGTCGGCTCACCACGGCTTCCCACTGCGCATCGTCGAGTTTCGTCGCCAAACTCCGCACGATGGTCTCCTCCGACGTCACGGCGTTGATGGACCCCAACAATTGTTCGACGGCTTCGCGCACTCTCGCGCTCGTCGTGTCCGCCACCGCCGCGCGTAATTCCGCGAGTTGTTCGCTCGACAGCGTCGCCATCATCGTCGACGCCGACGAAGACGCCGTCTCGTCGTCGTCACGATCGCGCACGACGCCCTCGACGGCGTCTTTAATCTCCTCGGCGAGCGCCTCCATCGGTCGTCGCAAACCCGCCGTGTCCTTCTCCACGCTCTCCACGAGCTCCCACAGCATCGTCATCTCCTTCCGAAGCTCACCCTTCGCCGCGTCCGCCGTCGTTCGAAACTCATCTCGCACGCTCGCGATGCCCTCTCTCGCGTCCACTCTCGCGGCGGCTAAATCTCTCGCCAACATGCCCGCCACGGCGCCGCTGTCCCGCGCCGTCTTCGCCGCCGTCTTCGCCGCCTCAACCTGCGCTCGCTCCACGCTCGACAACCTCGACGCCAACTCCTCCAACGCGGGCGCCACATCCTTTCGCACCGCCTCCACCGCCACCGGCGCCGCCGTCTTCGCCGCCTCTCGCATCGTCACGTGTCGACTCGCCTTGGCGCGCAACGCCTCCAGCTCCTCTCTCCGCGCCCGCTCTCGCGCCTCACCCCTCGCTCTCGCGCCCCGCTCTCGCGCACGTCTCGCCAGCGCACCGACCAACGGTAACGCCCCCGCGACCGCACCGAGCGCCGCCTCTTGCATCACGACGCTCGCGATTCCGCTCGACGCCGCGCCGAGCGTCGTCGCCGTCTCCACCGCCGACAACCACCTCCTCGCGCGCGCCGCCGCCGCCTCCTCCTCGTCCTCCGCCGCCTCGTCGTCGTCGAAATCGTCCACCCCGCCGTCCGAGAGCGACGACGATCGAATCGTCGTCGTCGTCGGTCGCGGTCGAGACGCGCGCGGTTGGGCCCGATGGGACGTCGACGAATGATTCGTCGTCACCGCGCGAGCGTCGCGCGTATATCGACGAGACGCGAACGGTATCGTCGAACGCGTCGTCGCGGACGTCATCGCGCGCGCCATCGCGCGCGAGACGGTCCTCGCGGCCGCGTGTGACGACGAATGCGATGATTTGGGAATCGTTTGAAATCAACCCTCGACCGACCGCGGGGACGCGTTCGCGACGGCAGAGCGCGTCCGTCGCGGGATCGACGACGCGCGCGAGAGGGATGACGCGAGCGAGCGCGACGCGGCGATCGACGCGCGGGGAGGTGCGCGCGCGCGAGGAGGAGGCGGTGCGCGAGGATGAGATGACGATGACGACGACCGGTGACGCCGACGCGCGCGAGCGCGACGATGGGAGCGACGATGGGAGCGACAGCGACGGCGTGGAGATTGAACTTCGCGATGACATCGACGTCGTCGCGGAACACGAGCGCGCGGAGGCGGAGAAGGCGGAGAAGGAGGCGCGGGAGGAGGAGGAGGCGCGCGCGGCGAACGCGAACGAGGACGGGGACGGGAACGGGGACGGCGGTGAGGAGGAGTCGAAGGAGGACGGTGGAGAGGGGGCGGGGGGTGAGGTGATCGCGGCCGCGGGATCGAGAGGGGTCGTGGACGTGCACGCGCTCTCGAGGTATACGTTCGGGACGAAGCGCGCGCGAGGCGAGAAGGACGCGACGACGGCGGCAAAATTGTTGCGAATGAAGGCGCAGTACGAACGAGAGGGGAAGCGACGGAGCGTGGGAGGGATTTGTATGGTGAGTCAACACAGAACGCCGCACATATTGTTGCTGCAAATCACGCCGACGAGTTTTAAACTTCCGGGCGGGAAGCTTCGCGCGGGCGAGGGCGACGTCGAGGGACTGGCGAGAAAATTAAGAAACAAGCTTCAACCCGAGCTCGAGGACGGTTTACAGCAGTACGAATTCGATATCGGTGACCAGGCGTCGACGTGGTATCGAACCGCGTACGAACCGCAGCTGTATCCGTACCTTCCGGCGCACATCACCAAGCCGAAGGAGGAGTACAAGCTCTTCGTCGTGCACCTCCCGGAGAAGTGCTACTTTGCGGTGCCGAAGAATTTAAAGCTGCTCGCGGTGCCGCTGTTCGAACTGTACGGGAACCCGCAAAAGTACGGTCCCGAGATTGCGAGCATTCCGCACCTTTTATCTCGCTATCGATTAAACCTTGACTAGTGAACTAGTAGGCGGGAGACGGTTCTTTGTAACTAATTCCCGGGCATGTGCAACCTTCCCGCGAGCCTCCAGCGCGCGTTCGGAAGTTTCAAACCGTGTTCAAACACCCAAAAATCTTCGACGTCCAGCTCCTCGGCCGGATTCCCCGCGACTAATCTTCCTAAAGAATCGTACGCGGCGAACCGCTGCCGCGAACGAAAACGAGTCGTGAGCTGCACGAATCCCGGACCGTTGCTATCGTTCGGATTCGCCATGATCAACCGTCCTCGCACGACTTGACACTCATCGATCCCTTCCAAACTCCAATCGATCTTCGCCCATCCCCCCTTTTCGCGACTCTTTCTCTCCCGTTTGAGGTCGCTCTGCGTTTTATCCGTCGTCGCGTGTCTCGTGTCGTGTCCCAGCGTCTTCCCAGCGCTCGTGTTCGCGCTCTCCGCGTTCACCAGCGCGTACAGCTGTTTCGCCTCTTGTTTAAATCCCTCCAGTGTGAATCCACGCACGTCTCTCGCGCACTTGGACAGCGCGTACGTGTCCTTGGCTCGACTCACCGCGCTCTCGTACGCGAACCTCAAACCTTTCGCGCTCGTCAGCGCCTCCATCAGCGTCGGTCGACGAAGCGGTCCCGCGTACGGCTCCGCGATGAGATTGGACGACGACTGCGCGACGCGAACGCCCCCTCCGCGCGCCGCCGCGCTCGCCGCGGGCGCCGTGAACCCCTTCGCGGTGGGCTTGGCGTAGGCCCGCGCGCGAATCAGCGTCTCCGCGCGCGTCGCCGGCGACGCCACCATCGCCGGCGTCGCGGCGCACGTCGTCGTCGTCGTCGTCGTCGTCGCGTCCGCGACCGCGCGCGCGACCGCTCGCCCCGCGCGCGTCGCTCGCCCCGCGCGCATCGCGTCGGTGTGTGCGGGTACGTACTGTCGACCTTCCAAGCCCATCATACATAAAAAAACACATGTGTAGTATGTGATCGATTTATAGAACAATATAGTACATACCGTATGTCCGAATAACAATGCCCGATGCCATCCTCCGCGCGCGGCGAATCGTCTGTTCGCGCCATCGATCGACGCGTCGCGACCGCGGCGAACGGCGAACGGCGAACGGCTCGCGACGCGCGCGTCGTCATGCACGCGTCGTCCATACGCGCGTTCACGCGCGCGGACCGGCGCGACGACGGCGGCGGAAGAGAACGGATGGATGACGACGAGGAATACGAATGGGTATTCGTGGAGACGGACGCCGACGACGAGAACGATCGCGACGCCGCCGCCGACGACGATGACGCGCGCGAGGAAGGCTCGAGACATCGTCACCGATGCGACGCGTCGTCGAGCGCGGACGCGGACGACGAAGTCGACGCGAGGGAAGACGTCTCGGAGGTCTCGGAGGCTTCGACGTCGGAAACCGAGTCGATCGAGCGCGCGCGCGAGACGGCGAGCCGAGCGGAAGCGACGTCCTCGTCGAGCGCTTCAGAGGATGGATTCGTGGATGAAACGGTGCGACGGCTTCGAGCTCGTTTGGTGGAGGCGATCGCGGCGTGTCGGAGAGCGATGGATGTCGGCGCGGCGGCGATAGAGGCGAGTTGGCGACGCGCGCGTCGACTCTTCGATACGATGACGCGGAGGTGGAAGGATCGGTCGCTTGCGCGCGACGTCGGTGTTGACATCGTGTGCGTCACGACCGCGGCGGGTGTGATTTTTTTGGTACACAGACAATTTTTTCGGTTCGACGACGGCGCGCGCGCGTCGGACGGCGTCTTTCGCCGAAAGGACGCCTCGTCGCCTCAAGTGTTCGACAGAGGCGTGTCGAGAGGATCGCGCGCGTGCGACGTTGATTTCGGGAAATACTTTCGCGACCGCTCGCTCTAGACACAGATCGTGGACCCAGATCGTAGACACGGATCGATGCAAGACTGGTGAAGATGCGATTGAAACAAGAAAACGTCACATGATTTGACAAAATCGAGGCAAAATCGTCACACCTCGGCGCGCGTCTTTTCTCGTTCGTTC
Organism: Ostreococcus sp. SAG10; assembly: GCA_009618215.1. Taxonomy (NCBI): domain Eukaryota; kingdom Viridiplantae; phylum Chlorophyta; class Mamiellophyceae; order Mamiellales; family Bathycoccaceae; genus Ostreococcus; species Ostreococcus sp. SAG10. Next base: position 16,653 of record VIBB01000008.1, on the reverse strand, counting down.
GTCATCGCGATCGATGACCCAGTGCATAGAGTCGTTCGAGAACTACTTCCGACCCGAAGATGAACGATTCACGGCGGTTTTGACCGAGGATGAAATCCCGCCAGCGTGCGTCGTCGCGCTTCGCAGATTGCGTCTCCTCAGTTGGGCTCCCTTGGCTTGTTTCGTAGCCATCGTCGTCGTCATGATCGTCGAAAAGAGCCTAGAGTTCATCGGAAGCGCGGGATTGGCGTTTCTCATGTGCGTCATACTTCGTCAGACGTCGTTATTTCCCAAAGGGAGAACGCTCGCGCACGTCTCCCACATGCGAAGCGCGTCTGGTCTGTTCCTCGCGCTCAACGTCGGTAAAGCGTTTGCCCTCGTCTATTCAACATACGACGCATGCAAAATGCCCGACGAAGCGCTCGGGGAGTTGGAATGTAGTCGTGTGCGTTGGGCGACGGCGGCGATAATCGGTGTTTCCGCGTACGTGACCTACGTCGCGGGATTGGTTTTGCAGAGGCTCGAGTTATCTTATCTCCTCGTCGCGTGTCGCGCGGATGCGAGTAGGAGTAAAACGGAAGAATTGGGACCGCCGGGCGTGTGATTCGCAGGATTGAAATAACATTAATCATTCAGTCATCATCTATGGTTGCTCGGCGACGCGCGTCGTCCGTGCCTTTATCGCCGTTCCGAAACCTCGCATTCCGGAACGTAGCACTCGAACATTCCGTCTCCGGTCGCCGCTCGGGAATCATCGCCGCTCGACCACGTCCTGTAATCCTCCGCGAGCTGATTCAAGAAGCGCGGCACGACTTGTCCGACCACTTGTTTCACGACGAAACGTCCCGTGCGCTCGGTAGCCTTGACCGTGAACGGAAACCATCCCGGCACGATTATGTACACGCTCACGCTCGTCTCGCTCATAAATTCCTTATACTCCCCCCCACACGTCTCCAAGACCTCTCTCTCCTTCGCACCGAGCGACTCATACTCTACATCACGCCACGTCACGTTATTCACGCTCACAATCTCAAACGCATCGCTCGCGTTCTCGACCACTCCGCTCCCCGTCAATTCCATATCTTCCACCCTCACCTCGCACCCGCTTCCGTCCTCTCGCACGACAACCTTGGCCGTGAGTTTCGGTTTCAGCGTCAAACCTAAAAACGCCAACTCACTCAGCTCCACCTTGAACGTGTCGTCCGCCACGCGCTCGACGGACTCTCCGTCCAGCGTGCTGTACTGGGACGCCGGCAGCGCCATGTACTCTCGCACCGCTCGTCCGTTCGCGCTCTCGTGCACGCGCTTCACCGCCCTCCGCGTCGCCTCGAAGCTCGCGTGTCGCCCCTTTTTACTCAAAAACACCGCCAATCGCTCGCTCTCGCGCGCGGCGTCCACTTGCTCGATCGCGCGCGGCACCGCGCGTCGAGCTCGAGCTCGCGTCGTCGTCGCGCGCACCGGCGCCGACGCGTCGACGCGCGCGCGCCCGCGAGTCATCGCCGTCGTCGCGCGCATCGAGCCCGGCGAACGCGTCGCGTCGCGTCGCGAACGGACGGACGGACGGACGAGGTGTGTCGAGGTGGTGGAGATACCGCCGAGAAGATATCGCCGGGCGAGGCGATACCCGTCGACGACGAGCGTCGCGCGCGCGCATCGCGACGCCGCGAAGGCGTCGAATCGGTGAAGGCGAGTCGCGATAAAAATGGTCGCGTCGTGGACGAGGTATCGGTGAGGACGGGGGGGATGGGATTGAGATGACAGCTATTGACGTATCGCGCGCGCAAAGGCGACGCTGACGAGGCGTCGGGAATGGAAAAAATGTGAATGAAAGTCGACGCATCATGGATCGGGCTCGCCGAGCGGGCGTAGAAAATCGACGTTGGCGTTGATCTGGCGGTATTCCTCGGTGGATTGCACCCATCGGACGACGGCGTGCCACAAGATGGGGCTCGACGGCGAGCGATTCATCGTTTCCCAAATGCACTCGACGGCGTCTTCGGGGGCGAAATCGCATCCGACGTCGTAGAGGTACTGTAACACGCCGAGATGGCCGTTCTTTGCAGATACGGCCATTATATTGTTGTCATATCCTTTGGGCGTCTTGTGCTCGGGCCAGTTGGCGACGCGACACCCTGGCACCTGCTCGATCATGTATTTCAGGCAATCGAGCTCGCCGAATTCGGCGGCGCAATAGAGTGTATCTTCGTCGATGGTACAGTTTCGTTTGTGTAAAAAGGCCAAGACGTCGACGGCGGAGGTGTACGCGCCCTCCGCCGTCGTTCGAAGCGGATGCGGCGCTCGCTCGCACGCGCTGAGCGCCGCCTTGGGATCGAGCGGCGCGCCTCGTTCGAGAGCCCACGTCAACACCTCGATCGGTCGCTTGCTATCTCTCGCGGCGCAGGGCACGACCTCGTGCCACCAGTTATACGGGTTCGCAAATTGACTCGCCATTGAACAAAAGTACTTTCTCATCGCCTCGCACTGTTCCACGTCCCCGAGGTCCGTGCAACTGTGCATCGCCGCGTAACAATTCGCCAAGTCCTCGTCGACGAGTCTCTTCTTGCCATCCGCCGCGACGGATCGTTTCCCTTTCACCTTTCGCTCGCCCACCGGCGCCCGCGCGCCAGACGCTCTCTTCTTCGCCTTCTTCTTCGCCGGCGAAGGCGTCGACGGTCCCGCGCCGGCGCTCGGCGCGAAGACGTCCGAAGCCGTTCTCTTTCTCGGCTCTCGCCCGTCGCGCGCGTCTCCCCCGCTCGGGATCGATCTCGGCGCGCTCCTCGCGACCTTCACCGCCTTCGTCACCCTCGGACGCGTCTGAGGGTGTCCGAGCGTGGCCTTCCGCGCGACTCGCCGCCCGGGTTTAGGAGGCGACGCCGCCGGCGTCTTTCTCGCCGCCGGCACCGCCGACGCCAACCTGAACCGCCGCATCGCGTTCGTCTCCTCCCGAAACCCTCCCGCGGACTCGGACGCGGTCTCGAAGGACGAGGACGAGGACGACGTCATCATCAACCGGCTCGTCGACTCCATCGCGAGCTCCCGCGCGGCGGGGACGTCGTTTCCGCGCGCGTTCTCGACATTCGTCTCGGAGTCATCGACACCCATCGATGCCGTCGCCGATCGCATCGCGGCGAGCCTACGCGCGTTCGATCGCGCGGGCGGTCTCGTCGATATCGCGAGGCGCGACGGATCGAGGCTCGCGTCGCGACGGATCGAGGCTCGCGTCGCGTCGTCGCGATGTGCGGATGAATGAGGATTCGATTCGATTCGATTCGATTCGTCGTCACACGATGGCGTCCACGAGCGGGCGAGGCGCGAGCGCGACCGCGGCGAGCGCGTCCGCGATGGACTTTTTGAGGCACACGCGACCGGATTTCCCGGCCGGGTTGGAGGTGCGACGCGCGACGCGCGATGGATGGACGGGGCGGATTAGTTATCCGATTATCGGCGACGCGCGCGAGAACGGAACGGCGCGCGATGATCGATGGGAGAGACGCGCGCGGAGACTGACGCGATGCGTGTGCGCGTTCGTGCCGACGCAGGTGGTGCTGGTGAGCGAGGAGAACGCGCAGAGACGGGCGGCGGCGAAGATGTTGGAGGCGGCGTCGTACAGAGGTGCGCGCGGACGAGCGACGACGAGACGACCAAGACGCGATCGATGGGCGCGGTGACGACGAGGAACGCGCGCGCGGTGTGTGTGGTGTGGTGTGACGATTGAGCGTGGGACGCGAGGGTGGATGGGAGGACTGACGATGTTTTCGCGATGGTTTCGGTACGCGCGAGCAGTGACGGCGAACGATTCTTTGAGAGCCGTGACTGAGTCGTTCGCGTGCGTGCCGTGTCCGAGGAGGGACGTGGTCTTGGTCGAGGCAAAAATATTGCGACGGTGGCTGACCGATAGAGAAAACGATGGCGCCGAGGAAGCGATGAGAGTGATGGCGGAAAAGACGGCCGTCGTCGTCTTACAGGGCGCCGCGGAGGATCCCGAAGAGCAGGAGTTCGTTTTGGAGGCGGTCTGCTCTCGGCTCGTCGCGAACGTCATTCGTTACCCGCTCGTGAAACAGAACACGTTTAATTTATGGCAGCACGCGGTGCGAAAGATGATTCAGGATAAATCGAACGCGAAGATGTTGGCGACGCTGAAGCGCTCGTCGAGCGTGGCGATGAAGCACAACTTTGAGCGTCCGTTTTGCCACGGGACGACCGGCGATCCTCAGGCGATGGCGGAGGCTCGCTTGCGCTCACCGACTCCACCCCTGCGCATGCTCAGCGTCGAGGCGATGAACGCGCGTCAGGCGCAGTTGCTGCTCGAATCCGAGGCGAAAAAGGAAAACCAACGCTCGGCGCCGAGCGCCGCGAAAGCGAAGCAGATGAAGCGTAAGAGCGAACACTTACCGGGAATGGCCGCCGTCCCATCGACGCCTGCGCCCGCGTTGTGTGATAACGCACCGTCAAAGGGCGCGTTCGACGACGTCTCCATGCCAATCGGTTTGCGACTCGCGTACTCCGACAGCTTCATCAAGCAACTCTCGACGCTCGCCCCCACGGACACCACCGCGCTCTCCGCGGCCGCTCGGCGACCGTACGCGGATCACGGAACGAATACCAGCGTGCCCGACGACGCGCCGATGAGTGAGGACTACGACGCGTTGGATTACGTGCTCAACTCGAACGACTTCTCTCTCGACGTCTTGAATAGTTTCCTCCGCGAGCCGCTGACGTAGCCAACGCCGCGCGCGCGCGAGCCGCCGAACCATCGCACCGCTTTCTCTAGTGAAGACACATCTTCTTTAATCTCCCTCCGCCCCGGATTCGCGCGCTCATCGATCATTTAAAATCAACGTAACCGTACAATTTTCCTCTTCGACGCCGCGAGAGACGACCCCGCACACCTCGACGCGATGACCGACGACCCCGCCCGTGAGAGAGACGACCGCGCCCGCGAGAGAGAGAACGCGATGCACATCGCGCATCGCGCGCGTTCGAGCGAATCGTCTTCGCGACGGTCGTCGCCTTTTCGTCTTCGGAGCCTCTGCCTCCTCGGATTTTTCGCCGTCGTCGGCGTCGTCGACGCGCGATATAGAGGTCGCGCCGTCGGCGGACGTCGCATAGCCGGACGAGGTCTCGGTCCACGCGCGGCCGATCGCGTGGGTATCGGTCGGAAGTTACTCTCGCCGCCGTCCGTGTTGCCCGAGAATGGACACTGCGTCGTCGCGTACGAAAACGTCAGACGAGACGCCGAATTGAGCGAACTGACGAAAATCATCGATACGCTTCCGAGAATCAAAGAAAGGCTTCAAGACCCGACCCGCGTGTTCACGCTCTTCGCGCCGACGAACGAGGCGATCGAGAAACTCCGTGAGTGGGAGGATTGGGACGCGGCGAGAACGGATTTGATCGACGCGTTCGGTTCGACGCGTCTGATGCGAGCGTACATGCTGGCGTACCACGCGGTTCCGAACGTCTCGTTGACGATGGAACAGCTCGAAAATCTGCGCGGAGACGACGTCGTGATGGAGGATTACCTCAATAACGTCATGCCGCTCGTCGTTCTGAACTCGGAGCGACCCGTGGAGATCGCGGGATTCGGTTCCGAGGCGCGCGTCGTCGACGCCGATTTTTCCTCGTGCGGCGCCACGGTACACAAGATCGATCACGTGCTCTTACCGTTCGACGGGGATGACTATCTCGACTCCGAACAGAGACAACGATTGATATTCGCCACGAACGCGCTTCGACGACGCTACGGTCGGGAAGATCTTCCGGCCGACGTCGACGAGAGCGACGATTTGATCGACGCCGTCGGCGCGGTGAACATCGAAGAGGTCCCGACGGCCTGGACGAAAACGGCGTACGAGTACGAGGACGACACGGGCGAATGATCGTGATCGCATCGACGCCCTCGAGAGCGAGACGCGCGTCCTTCGAGACACGAGCATCAAGAATTGAATGTTACGTCACGAACGCACCTTTTACGACTCCCAAACCCTCAACGGGTGATGACCTCACTCGTCGCCGACGCGGACTCAGATCGCGCGCGCCATGGCGAGCGGTCTGCGCACGCTCGCTCGAGCGACGCTCACGCGTCACGCTCGTCCCGCGCGAGCGAACGTCGCGCGCGCGCTCGCGGGCGTCGCTCCCGCCCGCGCGTCGCCGGCGCCGGCGGCCGGGACTCGGAGCGGGAAAGCCCCCGTGCGCGTCGCCGTCCGCGCGCGCGGCTATCCCACGAGCGCGGATGTAAAGACGATGCCGTCGCCCGGCAGGCGTCACGGCGACTTGCCGAAGAACTTCGAGCACGAGGCGGTCGAGGAGGGGCTGTACCAAATGTGGGAAGAGCGAGGGTACTTTAGACCGAACGAATCGGCGACGGGCGCGCCGTTCGTGATCCCGATGCCGCCGCCGAACGTCACCGGTGCGTTGCACATGGGCCACGCGATGTTCGTCACGCTTCAAGACGTGATGACGCGCAGCGCGCGCATGCGCGGACGGAAAACGTTGTGGTTGCCCGGGACGGACCACGCCGGCATCGCCACGCAGCTGGTGGTCGAACGTAAGTTAGAAAGCGAAGGCGTCAAGCGCACGGATATGTCTCGCGAAGAATTCGTCGAGAAGGTGTGGGAGTGGAAGGCGGAGTACGGAGGCCGCATTCAGCAACAAATCAAAAGACTCGGAGCTTCATGTGATTGGTCTCGAGAACGCTTTACTCTCGACGATGGGCTCTCGGAGAGCGTGCTCGAGGCGTTCATCACGCTCCACGACAGAGGATTGATTTACAAGGGTACGTACATGGTGAACTGGGCGCCGAAGCTGCAAACTGCGGTGAGTGATTTGGAGGTGGAGTACTCCGAGGAACCGGGGACGTTGTACTTTTTCAAGTACCCCGTCGAGGGCGGCGGCCCGGATGATTACCTTCCGGTGGCGACGACGCGTCCGGAGACGATTTTGGGCGATACCGCTGTCGCCGTGAATCCGAAGGACGATCGTTTTAAGCACATGATCGGGAAAAAGTGCGTCGTGCCTTTTACGGGCGGACGCACCGTTCCCATCATCGGCGACTCTTACGTCGACATGGAGTTTGGTACCGGCGCGTTGAAGATCACGCCCGGTCACGATCCAAACGATTACGAGATCGGCAAGCGAGTTGGTTTGGACATCATCAACATCATGAATAAGGACGGGACCATGAACTCGAACTGCGGCAAGTACAACGGCGTCGATCGCGCGGATTGCCGAACACAACTGTGGGCGGACATGGAAGCCGAAGGCTTGGCCATCAAAGCCGAACCTTACACCAATCGCGTACCGAGATCGCAAAGAGGCGGTGAAGTCATCGAACCCATCGTGTCCGAGCAGTGGTTTTGCAAGATGGACACCATGGCGGAGCCCTCGCTGAAGGCGGTGGAGACGGGCGAGCTCACTATCATCCCACAACGCTTTGAGAAGATTTACAAATCTTGGTTGACTGATATCCGCGATTGGTGCATCTCGAGACAGCTCTGGTGGGGACATCAGATCCCGGTCTGGTACGTGCACGATTCGGCGGAAGATCTGGCGAGAGCTCGCGAGGGTGATAGAAAGGGCGCGTCGAAGCGATACGTCGTCGCGCGAAACGACGCCGAGGCTGAAGAAAAGGCAAAGGCGCAGTACGGTGATAACATCGTCTTGCACCGCGAAGAGGACGTGCTCGACACTTGGTTTTCATCTGGTTTATGGCCGTTCAGTACGTGTGGCTGGCCAAACGAAGAGGCACCCGACATGAAGAACTATTTCCCCGCGAGCGTGCTCGAAACCGGCCACGACATTTTGTTCTTCTGGGTCGCGCGTATGATCATGATGTCCTACGGTATGACCGGTAAGCTGCCGTTCCACACCGTGTTCCTTCACGGTCTCGTTCGCGATTCCCAAGGTCGCAAGATGAGTAAATCTCTCGGGAACGTGGTGGACCCGTTGGGCGTCATCGCCGACCAAGGGTGCGACGCGTTGCGTTTTACGCTCGCCACGGGCACGACGCCGGGTCAAGATTTGAACTTGAATCTCGACCGCTTGGCGTCCAACCGTAACTTTACGAACAAAATTTGGAACGCCGGCAAGTTTGTGCTGTATAGTATGGAAGAGATGACGGATGAAGAGCGAGTAGCGCTCATCGACGAAGGCTCCGCTCTGTGCGCCGACGAGGCGTCCATCGCGAAACTCCCGCTCGCCGAGCGATGGATCGTGAGCAAGTTGAACGCCACCGTCGATCACGTCACCAACGCGCAGGATAAATACGATTTCGGCGAAGCGGGTCGATCAATGTACACCTTTTTCTACGATTCGTTCGCGGATTGGTTCATCGAAGGTGCGAAAAGTCGTTTGTACGGCGCCGACGCCGAAGCGGCGCGCGTCACCAAGGCGGTGACGCTCTACGTCCTCGATAGAACGTTGAGACTGTTGCATCCATTCGTTCCGTACGTCACGGAGGAGGTTTGGCAAGCGCTCCCGCACCGCGGCGAGGCTTTGATCGGCCAAGACTGGCCCGAGATCGGCGCCTTTGTGGACGCCCCGGCCGTGTCTTCGTTTGAGAATCTTCAGATGATCGTGACGCGCATTCGTAACGCGCGCGCCGAGTATTCAGTTGAACCGGCGAAACGCATTCCCGCCGTCATCGTGGCGACGGATGCGCAAGCGAACTCCGCGTACGGCGCCGAGATTAATCTCATCTCGACGCTCGCGCGTTTGGATGTCGCCGAAACCGTGGTCGCGAGCGCACCGCCGGATGAAGTCGCCGCCGCGCCGGAGAACTACGTCCAAATCATCGTGAATGACAGCTTAGAGGTGTACCTCCCGCTCGCGGGATTGGCGGATCCGGTGAAGGAGGTGGCGCGTCTCACCAAGCAAGAGACGAAGATGCAAAAGGAAATCGACGGTCTCTCCGGTCGGGTGAACTCACCATCCTTCGTGAACAAGGCGCCCGCGGCGGTTGTCGAAAAGGCGAGAAAGGAATTGAGTGACCTCGAAGAAAATCTCGCCGTCGTTCGCTCGCGCATCGCGCAGATGCAAGCTCTCGTTTCCAAGTGAGCGTCGCTCGGCGCATCGCGTAGACGATCTTCACTAGCAGCTTTAATTGATTTTTTACTTCTGTAGGCGAAACGCGCGCGTCACGTCCTCGACAACCGATCTCTCTTATTTTTGTTTTACATCATACACTTCAAAATCTAAACTCTACGTGCAACTCAACTCGGAGGAGTGGTGTAGAATCACTACGGTGCTCTATCAATTAGTTGCTGCAGTCCATCCGTTCTTCCTCGTTGACGTCCAGATTACCGGAGCTCAACTGTTGCGCTTCGAGCAACAGCAAAGAATTAAAGCTCCCCCGTCGCCTCTGTCCCGCCGTGCCGACGCATCCCGAGTCCCCCTCCACCTCCGCCGAGTGTACCGTCACCACCGTCCTCGGCGACGACGGACACCGAGGAAACGACCCATCCCCCTTCGCCTCGAGAAACTCCCCGTCCGGTCCTCGCACGTACGTCTCGCTCGTGTCCCCCGCGTGCACAGAAAACGCCGCCACCGGTATCTCTCGCGCCTCCGCTCCCGTCAACGACGTCAACGCATCTTCGCTTCCGTGCTGTCGTCCGAACGTCTTCGCCTCGCCAGCGTCGTACATTCGCTCCCTCCCGTGCCCTCCGTGCGACGAGCTTCCGTAATTAAACCCTCTCCCGCTCCGCGCGCTCCAATCTCCATCGCACGAGCGTCCGCTCACGCTCCCCTCGCGCCCGCTCCGCACGCTCGCCTCGACCTCTCGCTCCGCCTCGGCGAACGTCTTCCCCTTGGTCTTTTTAAACAACCTTCGCCGACGATTCTCCTCGCGCGCCTCGGGCGTGGTTTTGCGCCAAAATCGAAACCCCATGGCGTCTCGGGCGTCTCCTCGCGCGTCGGCGCCTCGGCGTCGACCGCGTTCGCGAAGGAGACGCGCGAGAAAACGCGCGCGACGCGCTCGCGGGCGCGCTCGATCGAGAGTCTCGCGCGTGCACCGCGCGCGGTCGCGGGCGCGCACTGACGACGACCGAGAAAGACGAGGGCGTCCCGTGGGGACATGTCTCGAGTCGTGATTCGTCGCATGTGGGTACACGGTTGGTGGAGGGGGAGGTACACGTGAGTCGTGAGTCGTGACACTAGGCATCGATCACACGGGCGCGCGCGGCGGCGACGTCGAGGAGCGCGTCGACGTGATCGGCGCGCGCGCGAAGAGCGAGTCCTCGCGTCATGAGCGCGGCGTCTATGAGTCTGTCCCTCGCGCGTGGGTTTCGGTGGGCGAGGATGAGGGCGTCGGCGGTGGGGTCGGCGAGGGAGACGAGCGCGCGCGCGCGGTCGGCGGCGAGCGACGCGTCTTCGAGAGGGTCGATGGCGGCGATGGAGGCGAGCGGGAGGTCGCACAGGACGTCCTCTTCGTCGTCATCGTCGGCGTCGGCGTCGGCGGTGGCGTCGGCGGTGGTTCGTATCGATCGGAGACGGAGCGCGCGCGGCGTGAGGGTGAGACGCGCGGCGACGAAGTCGCCGTAGGCGGAGGCGTTCGTCGCGTACTCGAAGACGTCGTCGACGATGTGCGGCGCCGGAAGATAATTCTTGACGATATCGAACGACGTCGAGTACACGTCGCTGTCTGGATCGTTCGCCAGCGCGAGTCCGACGTAGACGGCGGCGGCGGCGGCGTAATCCAGAGACATCGGCGCCAGCGAGCCGTCTCGCGGATAGAGACGCGCCATGGACGCGTACTCCACGCTCAGCGCGTACACAACCGTTCCCAAATTATACGCCGCTCGATCGAAACTCGGATCGAGTCGAATCGCTCGTCGAAACTTTCGCACGCCCGCGCTCAAGAATTTCACGCGCTCCTCTCGCGCTCTCTGCGCCGCCTCCAGACTACTCGCCGACCGCGGAAAATCCACGCACCCGCCTCTGCTCTGATACGCCAATCCTAAATTATTCAACACCTGCGCCGCCTGTTGCGTCGTCACCGTCGACGCATCCTTACTCTTCACCGCGCGTTCGTACTTATCGATCGCTTCGTCCCACAACCGTCTCGCCTTTTCGTCCTCGCCTCGCGCGCTCGCGTGTTCGGCGCGGTCGCCCAACGCGATGCCCCAATTATACAGCACCCCCTGACGACCCGGATCGATCTCCATCGCCCGCGCGTACGCATCACACGCCCTCATGGTCAATTCCTCCAGCATTCCTCCGTCGTCACCGTCTCTCCCGCATCGTTCCGCCTGTTCTTGCAAGACGCTCGCGTATTCGTACAATCGCGCGCTCGTCCCCGCCGCGTCCTCCCTCGCGTCCGTCTCTCGCAGCGCCCGACGAAGCGCCTCGGCGCGAGATTTCAACGCCCTGTCTCTCGCGCACTCGTCCGCGCGTCCGATGCGCGTGGCGACGCCGCCCGGAACGATACCGGCGTACCGTCGAGACGTTTCGCTTCGAGAGGATCGAATGTGATGTTCGGCGAGCGCGCTCTTCGTCGGTGTCGCGTCGCGCTCGGGCGACGACGCACGGTCGACGACGTCGTCGTCATCTCTCGCGCGCATGACGCGAGTTCGACTCGAGTCGACGTCTCACTCCGCGCGAGGCGATGAATGAAGATGTGATGATGAATCGAAAAAAATCGTAAACATTCAGACGAGGGCTACGACGGATGAACCTCGAAGGATGAACAAAGTCAGAGCCCCGGCCACGATCTTCTGGGCATGGGAAGATCGGCGATCTCTTCCCCGCCGGCGATGTGGAAGAGCTGACGAGGGGTCGGTGGATCGATGGAGAGAACGTCTAAATCGTTGCGCACGCCGTCCTTGACGACGTACATGGACGTGGGCGCGATGAACTCCAACGCCGGGTGCCAGGTGCGGTTATTTGCCGTGGTGCTGTGAATCTGAATGCCGGTAACGACGGCGTAATCGGCTTTGCTCGTGTCCACGGTCTCGTTGATGAGCTTGTCGAGATCGCGACGAGCGACGCGATCGGCGAGCCGCGTGACGTCGGCGAGCGGCAACCCGCCTCGGGGAATCTCATCTTTATCCACGGCGGTGATGAGTCGACGGGTGAGAATGGAAAATTCTGGATCGGTGGGATCGTGTCCACCCTCCTCGAGATTCATCTCCAGTTTACCCTCTTTGAGTTCCTTGAACAGAGGTTGAATCTTGATCAACGCGCCGCACGCGCACGACTGTCCGCGACGCCCCGCGCGCAAAATGCTCCCGACGCGCCCCTCGGCGTCGATGGCCACGTGCGGCATGGCGAACAACACGTACCGTTCCTTCCCCGTCAGATGATCGGTGGGCGAGTGACTCAATCCAGCGCCCAAACCGGTCGTCCCCGCGCTGATCACCCCACCCAAACCGTCCAAATCCATCGAATATCCAAAAATGTCGTCGATGGCGTTCTTCAGCGGAAACGTAATCTCGTCTCGACAAAAACTCGTCAACGCGATCGAATTATCCGTGGTGAAACCGAATCGTCTCAACATGACCTCGGTTCGAAATAAAAAATCATCCATACCGATGGCGTTCGGGTATTCCTTCGTCACCGCCTCGATGCGTTCTCGAATGTACGAGACGCGATTGTGTTGCACCTCGGGATCGATGTCGAACCCACCGTACTCGTGAAATCTCGGTCCGTGCGGCGCGACGGGGTGTTGCCCGCTCATGTTACGCTGTTGCGAGCGCCCGTTCGGGAGCGCGAAGCTCTTGACGTCTCCTCGGCGTCTCGGCGCATGCATCGTCCCGGAGGGTTTCATCACCCTCGCGCGCGCGTCGTCGCGGGCGACGCGGGGACGCGGAGACGCGCGCGAGGGCGACGACGCGACCGTGGAGACGCGCGCGGCCATCGTGAGCGCGTGCGCGTCGACTCGGGGCGCGATCGGCGGACGGACGCGCGCGCGTGTGCGGTGGGGAGAGGCGCGCGATGCCCCCTCGTGTGCTTTTTGAAAAAGAGCGCGACGCCGCCGCGAGACGTCGAGACGCGACCGACGCGAGGTGTCGAACGCGGTGAAGAGTAATGCGGTGGTAAAGGTCGAAACAGTACATCGATTACGCGCGGTAGACGTGCACGCGACCGCTGGCGGTGCCCGCGGCGACGTAATCGAGCGAGCGGTGACACGCGAGACGACTGGCGATGGCCGTCATGTGTTCGGGGGATTGGTACTTGGCGAGAGATTTTCCCGTGGATGGGTGGAAGATCTCGACGTGGCGTTGCATGGAACCGCAGAGGATGCCGTCGCCGGAGGCGGACCAGATGGCGCGGAAAGGGAGGACCCAGCGACCGGTTTGGTTGTTGTGTTTGACGACGGCGGTCGGTTTGGCGTCGTCCTCGGCGGGTCTCCACACGCGAAGCGCGTCGTCGTAACACGTCGTTAAGAGGGCGCCGGAACCGTCGGGACACCAATACGCCGCCTGAGAGGATTTCGCGTGCACCAAGTCGTGGAGAGATTTGGCGTTCTTTTTCAATTTGCGAACGTCCCATACGCTCACGAGTTGATTGGTGGAGGTGGCGAATCGAAACTGGTTTCCGGGATCGACGTGCACGGTGTTGATCTTCTTTTCGTGAATGCTCAGGCTCGGAGACGTGAATTTGCCCACGCGCACATCCAATTGGTGCAAATTCCCGGCGTTGTCGCACACGAGCGCCGTGTTCCCGTCGGCGAATTGGTCGCATGCCGAAAATTCATCCTCCTCCGAGTAGACGGTTTCTTGAAACGCGCCCGCCTGCGGGTCGAGCACGCGCACCGCGCCGTCGTACGCGCACGTGAACAGCTTGCCGCGAAGCGCGCCGTGTCCCCACTTACAGTGCGAGATGTACGCGCCGTGCGCTCTATAGTACAACACGCCGTCGTCGCCGTCCTCGTCCTCCTCGTCTGGCATCTCGTCGACTCTCCACAGACCGATGTGTCCCTCCTTATCCCCGGACGCGACGAGAAGCATGGACTCGTCGTGACTGAAATCCAAGTGCGTCACTCCCTTGGGCACGCACTTGGCCACGTCCACGTCGCGCAGGGTCAACTTGTTTTTCAACATTTCGCTCACTCGAGCGCTCGCGTCTCGCGCCTTCGTCTCCACGAACGCCCCCATCTTCCTCTTCAACGTCTCGATGAACGCCGCGTCCGTCTTCTCACTTCCATTCTCACTCTTCAGCGCCACTTCCCCGCTCGGGCGCGTCTTCACCGGCGCCTCCGTGCGCTCGCCCGTGGGCAAATACGTCGCGCCGTCCGCGAGCACCACCGAACCGTCCCGCCGCTCTCGATCCACTCCGCTCGCCAACTCAGGCGCGATGTTCCTCGTCCTCGACGATCGACGCGTCGGTTCTTTCGGCGCCGCACGCTCGCGCTTACGCTTCGCCGCGATCCCTCGCGAGCTCGGCGCCGCGCCGCTCTTCCCGCCCACGTCGGCGCTCAGCGTCGAAATATTGAGCGCCTCCATCCGCGCCTTATTCCTCGCGATCGTGCGCTCGCGCTCGCGCTCGAATGCCGTCAATCCATCCTCACCGTCGTTTTCCGCGCCCTGGTCGACGCGCGCGTCGACAGCGCGCGCCGGGACCGGTTTGGACGGCGTCGAGCGCGTTCGTCGTGCATCATCGTCGTCGTCGTTTCTGGGACTCAACACGCGCGACGACGCGCCCATGTTTCCACGAAAACGATCGTCGTTCGACGACGCTCGAATCCCCCGCGCGCGCGGAGAGGACAGACGCTCCGAGCGCGAGAGTGACGTCCGAGAGTGACGTCAGTTTTGATTCAAATTAAAATCCATCCAGACGACACTCCGCGTCGCGCCGCGGACCCGCGCGCGATCGCGCACGGCGCGCGAACGCCCGCGACTCCTGTCCCCGACACCCCTTCGTCATGCACGCCGCGCGTCTCGCGCACGTCGCGCGACGCGCGGGACGCGTGTCGACGTCATCGACGAGGCGAAGCGGCGGCGACGACGCCATCGCGCGCGCGCGAGGACGCCGCGCGACGCCGCGACGCGCGATGCGCGCCTCGTTCGCGAACGCGACGACCCGCGCGTCTAACTCGACGGACGCGGACGGGATGCCGCACGTGAGCGTCATGATGGATGAGGTGCTCGAGGCGTTTCGGGACGTCGAGACGCGCGCGCACGTCGACGGGACGCTGGGTGCCGGTGGACACGCGAGCGCGATGATCGAAGCGCACCCAGAGATGGAACGGTTCATTGGGTTCGATGTGGACGCGAGCGCGCACGAGCTGGCGAGACCGAGGTTGGAGAGAGCGCGCGCGAAAGCGCGCGGGGACGAAGAGGGCGGACGGGACGCGTTGCGATTGAGTCTGGTGGAGGCGAATTTTAGACAGATGCGCGAGGCGCTGCGCGCGCTGCGCGTGGACGGGGTGGATAGTGTGTTGTTGGATCTCGGCGTGAGCTCGATGCACCTCGATCGCGCGGAGCGTGGGTTTTCATTCATGAACGACGGACCGTTGGACATGCGCATGGGCGAGAGCGCGAAGACGACGGCGAGAGATGTCGTCAACGCGTGGCCGGAGGAGGAGATTGGACGCATTCTGAGGGATTACGGTGAGGAACGACACTGGCGTCTGTTGGCCAAGCGCATATGCGAGGCGAGGGCGATCGAGGAGATTACGACGACGCGCGCGCTCGTCGCCGCTATCGGCAACGTTCCGGGAAAGTGGGGATCGATTCATCCGGCGACGCGCACGTTTCAAGCGATTCGAATCGCCGTCAACGACGAACTCGGCGCCGTGGAGGAGGTGATTCCCGCGGCGATCGAGGCGTTGCGTCCGGGCGGGCGCTTAGCCATCATCTCGTTTCACAGTTTGGAGGATTCCATTGTCAAGAAGACGTTTCGGAGATTCGCCGGCGTCGCCGACCCGCTGAGCGACGAGGACGCACTGAACGGTCGGTACGCCCCGATGCAACCCGAGGCGCCGCCAAAAATCGTGAAATTGATCACGCGGAAGCCAAAAGTACCGACGGCGGAGGAGATTGACGTCAACGTGCGAAGTCGATCGGCGAAACTGCGCGTGTGCGAAAAACTCTAGTAGACGAGACGAGGCGACGTCGACGTTGGAAATATGCAGTGCGTGTACGATGATAACTTCTTATTCAGTGTAAGTAAACTTGCTTGTAATGATATGTATATCTTGATCTTGTGAAATTCTCGCGAACGATATCCGCGTTCACCGCCGCGTTCACCGGTCGCGCGCGAATGTCGATTGCTCAGAATTCGCCGTCGGATCCGAAACCGGACTCACCGGCGCCCGCGAACGACGAACTCGCGCCGACTTCTTCGTAATCCTTTTCAAGCGCGGCGAGATCTTCGCGCGCTTCGCTGAATTCACCCTCTTCCATGCCTTCGCCGACGTACCAGTGCACGAAGGCTCTCTTGGCGTACATCAAGTCGAATTTGTGGTCGAGTCGCGAGAACACCTCGGCGATGGCGGTCGAGTTGGAAATCATGCACACAGCGCGCTGCACCTTGGCCAAATCACCGCCCGGCACGACGGTGGGTGGTTGGTAGTTGATCCCGCACTTGAAACCGGTCGGACACCAATCGACGAATTGAATCGTACGACGCGTCTTGATGCTCGCGACGGCGGCGTTGACATCCTTGGGGACGACGTCGCCGCGGTACATCAAGCAGCACGCCATGTACTTGCCGTGACGCGGGTCGCACTTGGCCATC